>JADRCC010572248.1:0-15998 GCA_019843855.1 Hylomyscus alleni | reverse complement strand
AGACAGTAGCAAAATCAAGAATCATCTGCGGAGTTTATTATATGCATCATCTCCTTTCTTCCATTTCCCTTATTCTTGATGATCTTACATATGTATCGTGTCATACGACCCAGAAACCCAGGAATCTGAATGTGAAACAAACAGATGTTTCACAAGCCATGCTGTCCTTTGGGAAACCTGACCAGAGTCACGGTCCTTTAGCTACAAAGTTTGGAAGAATAAACCATAGGATGTAAAGAAAAAAATATAATTGTTATGGATGTGTGTTTCTTTTCCCTAGTAAAAGGAAGAGCTACCACTGTAGTAATGTTTAACTCATTGGTTCGGCCTCTGTGTCTGTATGTCCTGTGACCAAGCCACCCATACAGTCTAGCATTCATGCTTGTGAAATGGCAGGGAGCACCTGATGCCCTTTCTGCTGTGTTTTCCACAACACCCAACACTACAGTGTCCCTAGGCTACTTCCCTTCATGATCATTGATAGGTCCCCAGTGAGCAAGGCTCTGATGATATTCCTAAACAGAAGCATCAACCTGAAAAGAATATTCCTTGTACAATGTGATTTTCCTGGTCAGAGCGAGATGACTAGGCTGCATCAGTCATATTTTGGGTCAAAATAAAAGACGATCTAGTGAGACTTAAGAGATATTGGCTCA
The DNA here is from genome assembly GCA_019843855.1 of Hylomyscus alleni. Lineage (NCBI taxonomy): Eukaryota > Metazoa > Chordata > Mammalia > Rodentia > Muridae > Hylomyscus > Hylomyscus alleni. The sequence goes on along the minus strand of JADRCC010572248.1, from coordinate 15,342 downwards.
ATGTTTTTAAACCATCAAAGTGCTACTAGAAAACAGGGATCCATATGCGTTGCCTATAACAAACTTCTTTAAGCATATGCCTATGTTGTGTGTTAACTAAGAATGAAATTGAGATGGACAATATTTAAATACCAGACATTTAGAATTTTATAAAATAATTTGATTATCAATATAACTTATAAATGAGTATATTGTGATTATGTTCCAAAGGTATTTATTTGCTGGAAAGTGTGTTGCATCAAAAATATTAAACCTCTTGTCTGTCATACAAGGATGCTGAAATATGGTCCACACAATGTGGTGCAATCTATTTGTGGTAAACAAAATTGAGAGTCAACATTTCAAAGCAGTTATGTCAACTTTGCAGAACTTTATGCCTGTTGAATCTAGGCATAATGAAATTGACCGCCTATTTTCATCATGGGGCCTTCTTACTTATTCTTTAATTCATTATTATATTAATAAAAGATGTGATACATGAAAGGTTAAAGGAAAAAAGTTCTCACCAGAAATTATTAAAAACAGTTGGAAAACAGAAACATTCAACAAACAGATCTCATAGTCAGCAGTGTCCTTATATGAAGATCTGAGAGTCCATAAAAGAAACCTGTAAACTAATTCCAATAAATGATGTATATTACAATATAAAAAGACAGTAACAGAAAATATAAGTACAACAACCCAGAATCAAATTACACACCAATCAGAATTCTCTCCCTTTAACTCAATACTAAAGATGACTTCTTCTTAGGAAATGCATTATAAATATGTATAAAAAATTGAAAAGCAACCTAGACTATTAAAGAGTAAAGGAGGATACAATATGTTATAACATGTAAATATATGTGTTTATATAAATGCATACAAAATGTACCTAGAGGATTATAAACCAAAATATCCACAATGGCTGTTTTTTTAAATTCACATTTTATTTTGTGCACAGCTGTTTTCTGAACTTTCTATTAACAATATAAACTTGTGAATTGTATTTTCATGGAGTCTAACTTCCTATAAAAATGTGTTTTTAAAATGTATTTGGAAGAATTTTTAATCGACAAATAATTTTTAAATCCATATGTAAGATAAAGTGTTCTCAATGTAAAAACCAAAGCTCTCATCTTAAAAGTAATAAGAGATATTTTGTCCTGAGGATATTTTTAATTACTGTGACTTGGGAACACAGATTTAGGCTACTCCAAATTCCATGTGCCAATGTGAAAGCAGTTTTATGAAGACTTGCAGCTCTACACAACAAAGAGAGTCATAAATCAGGACAAGTTAAATATATTGGTGGTACATCAGAGAGGTAGTTACAGCAAGATGAGGGAAACTTTTCTATATGGCCAACATGTTTTCTGATGATATTCTTAGTTTTGGGTTTGGTGAAGTTTGTGGTCTGCTGAGTTAATAGATTCAGAGAAGATTTTATCTATTAGTTACAAGATGTTAGTGCAGACACAGAGGTAAGCAAGAAATGACTACCCAGGGTGTTAAAGTTAACTCTGGATAAAGTACTTATCCTCTGGATCGACAGCATCCCAACCTCTTCTCATCTCTACAGTCTTATCATTCAGTCATTTTGTTTGTTTGTTTGTTTGTTTGTTTGTTTGTTTTTCGAGACAGAGTTTCTCTATGTAACTCTGGCTGTCCTGGAACTCACTCTGTAGACCAGGATGACCCCGAACTCAGAAATCTGCCTGCCTCTGCCTCCCAAGTGCTGGGATTAAAGGCTAGTGCCACCATTGCCCAGCTTAAGTCAGTTATTATAAGCACAATTTCTTTCCTGAAATTCTTGTTTATAGTGTGATAAGTTGATATCTGTATAAAGTGTATAGGGATCCAATTATAGTAATAGATATTAGGATTATATCACTAAATAGAGAGTTATACATTTTCTTCCATAGTTTTTCTTCCGGAATGAATAATTTATAATTGCAAAAGTATAGAAATGAAAACAGGCAAACAACTGTGTTTTGAGTAAGTTCACGCAAAGAAGATGGCTTTTCCCTGTCTGATATATCTTGTCTTCTGCCTCCCCTTCTACTTCCCACCACTTAGGACTGGTAAAGTCCCAACTGCGGCCTGGCTTTCACCACTCATTGTGCAATCTTTCTAGTGTCCGACAGAATAAAAATAAAACGAGTCTTTCAAAAAAGAAAGAAAGAGGAATGTGAGAAAGCCAGAAAGCAGCATACCTCCATGGCTCTTGCCTCTTCCTTGAATTCCTACCCTGGCTTCCTCCAGTGATGGTTTCTGATTGGAAGCCTAAGATTAATAAGTCCTTTCCTCAACACATGGCTTTTGGTCTTAGTGTTTATCACAATAGTAGAAAGAAAACTACAGTATCAGGAACTGGCTATGGTTACAGGTTGCCTCCAAATCCAGTGATGACCGACAGGGACCTGTGCATCTGTTGCCATGGCAATCACCATACATTCCCACATTTCCAACCTCCATCTGGTTTACCTCCCACCTTTACCTGCCAGCAGTTAAGTCACAGCCTAAATAAAAGCTAAACCCTCTCGACCATCACTCTTCTCTCTTTTCTCTCTTTCCCCCCTTTATCTCTGTCACTCCCTTTTGTCCCCCTCCCCCACAGTAAACCTCTCTCACATGGAAGTGTATTAGTCTGGTGTGGTCTGTCCGGAAGTGAGCTGCTTTTCTAACACAACGTTGGTGCCAGACCCTGGAAACTGCTAGACCCAGCTGTGTCTGCTGGCAGCTGCCAGAGCAACTGGCACCAGCAGCGGAGGAGACTGACCACCACCTGCTGCCTTCTCTGCACCTCATGGACTTTGATCAAAGACTCAGCCACTCTCCCCTGGCACCGCATCCCATGAGGAGCCCTGCAGGAGCCCCACTGTTGTACCACCACTGCTCAGCCACTGCTGCCCCACCAATGCTGCCACATGGATTTCTGCCACCACAGCTGCAGACCACCACCACATGCCACCGCGGTCCAACACATGGGCTAATATCTGCCACATGGGTTACTCACTGGGACGGACTGGCCTGTACCAACCATATAGTTTCACATTTCCTGCTACCAGACCACTAAAATTCTCACATAAACATGGGCATATTGGTAAGGTTTGTCCTCTGGTTGACGGAGAGGGCCCCAATTTCCTTAAAATGGCCTGGCCAGCCTATATGGGCTAAGGGGTTGGCGTTTCACTGCCACGGTCCCTATGACCAGCCTCCTAGCTGTTATAGATGATAGGACTTTGACCGTTGGGTGACTACACCTTTGAAAGCAGCTTTCGCACCTTTACCCACTCAGCCGGGCTCTTGCAGCCATTCAGAAATACCTAGGCCTAGTTAGAGATACTTTCTGGTGAGTGTGGAATTCCCCGCAGCCTCTAGAGGGTCCAGGTGATGACTTGGACACCTAGCCTGGCTGAAATTTCGTTATTGAATTATTCTCGGGACACTGGTACAAATAATCCAATAACTGCCCAATGGGTGCTTCCTTGTTTTCTAACATACCTCCATGGTTCCCCACTGGGAAGTCTCCTGGAAAATGTCAAATCTCTGAAGTCAATGCCTAACTTTGAGGGCATCAGAACTAGTACACCTCTGCACTAAGGTCTGTATTCAGTACCCATTAGCCAATGGCTCCAAATGGCCACTTAATGGCACACTAAATCCAATTATTTTATGGAATCTTCATACATGTTGTCAATGGTCTGTTTAATGGAAAGAGGTTCCCTGTGCCAAAGAGTTTACCTATCTTTGCTCCAACCCCTTCCTGTGTTCTTGTTCCCCTACCCAACTTCTCTTAGCCATGAAACCTCCACAAGATGATGCTACAACCCTCGATCCAGCTAACAAACCGCTTCCTTTCTGTCACAGACCTGTTTCCTCACCTCCAAAAAACCCAAACCGCCACCTCAGTTTCTCTGTCTGACCAAATTACCCAAAAGCCTCCTTGCTCAGCCTCTCCAGACAGACCCCTGCCCTTCTCCTGTGCCAGCTGCAGGTCACTCCAATTGCCCTGCATTGGCACCTGCCTTCCACCCTCCCATCAGCTGCTCTAAGGCCACAGCCAAACTTCCAAGTCGTTCTCCCCCAGGTGCACCTGACCCAGCATTGGTCCTTCCTTTAAGGGAAGTTGCTAGGGGAGGTGGCCTTGTCAGAGTACGTGTTCCTTTCTCACTGAGTGGACTTTCTCAAATAGAAAGCAGACTGGGTTCCTATACCTATAACTCTTCCATCTTTATTAAAGAGTTTCAATACATTACTCAGCCTTATAACTTGACTTTCCACGATGTACATATGATCATTACTAATAATTTACTTCCTGACAAATGCAGGTGAGTTTAGGAACACATGCAGATGAGCTTCATCAAATAGAACATATTCAATCGGATCTGAGGCAGTACCTAACCAAAATCCTTGATGGAATTATAATTCTCCAGGTGGTATTTTAGCCAGGGATAGATTCATAACTTGCTTCCTAGCCGGTATCTGTAGGGTAGCCTTAAAACTAGTAAATTTTGAAAAACTTCAAGAGGTCATCCAGGACAAACAGGAAAACCTATCTCAATGTTTAAAACACCTCACAAAGGCTTCATTGCAATACACTAATCTGAAACCTGAAAACCCAGAAGGTAACCAACTTCTGATGACATACTTCTTTTCCCAGAGCTACCCTGACATAAAAGCCAAACTCAGAAAGCTGGAGAGGGGACAAACTCGACAAGCAGAAGTTTTGGTGCTGGCCTTCACTGTGTACCATGAGAGATATGAAAAATATCATATGCTGACAAAAGCTGTCCGACCAGCCCAAACCACTGCTCCAGACTCTTGGTCTTCTAAGGCTCTGAGACCACCAGGCTCTTGCTACAAGTGTGGTCAACAAGGTCAGTGGGTTAGGGCTTGCCCTAACTTCTGTAAGCCAAAGGGACCATGTCCTAGGTGTCATCAGGAGGGACATTGAACTGTCGATTACCCCCACACTGTGCAGGACACAGGGAAATAACTCTCAGATAACCCTCCAGGTGATCTCCTAGGCTTGGCTGTGGACCACTGAAGAGGCCCAACCTCCCTTTACCTGACCACTGCCATCACCAGCAGGGAGACTTGGGTAGCCATCATGGTATGTGGGCAGCCCATCTCCTTCCTCTTGGACAATGGGGCCACTTACTTGGTCCTGATGGAGTTCTGGGGACCCACTTCTCCCTCTTGTTTTCCTATTCTCAGGGAAGAAGGACAACCTTACCTGCCTTACCAGACCTCTCACTTAGTTGCATTTTTAGAGGTGCACCTCTCATCCATTCCCTTTTGGTAGTACAAGCATGTCCTGTCCCCTTATTGGGAAGGGATCTTCTAGCTAGGCTGGGAGCCTCTATTTCCTTTGCTCCCCCCATTCATCTAAACCCAAGCTTGCCAGCAGTACCTCTGGTCCTTCTTCTAGCCAGTGAACTTACTAACACTAACATGTTATTTCCTTTACCAGCTTCTCAGGTAGACCCCTGAGTGTGGGAGATCCAGAACCCCTCTGTTGCTAAACATCATTCTCCGGTTGTCATCCAATTACTGAACTCTATCAAGTACATAACTGAAGCTCAATATCCCTTCTCTCTCCAGAGCCTCAGGGGACTTAACCCTATCATTTCTGATCTTTTAAGTAAAAAACTCTTTTGCCCTTCCTCTTCCCCCTTTAACACAGCTATACTAGTGGTTAAGAAGCCTAATGGAACCTATCACCTGCTTCAAGACCTCAGGTGCATTAATTCTGCAGTGATTCTCCTCCATCCTGTTGTGGCTAACCCTTACACACTTCTTTCCACTATCCCCTTTGGGACTTCCAATTTTTCAGACCTAGATCTCAAGGATGCATTTTTTTCTCTATTTCTCTAGAAACCCAGTCACAAAACATATTTGACTTTACCTGGAAAGATCCTGACACCCGTTTCTCTACCCAACTTACCTTGACTGTTCTACCTCAGGGATTCTGGGACAGCCCATACCTATTCGGCCAGACCCTGGCTTCTGACTTAATTTCTCTGTCTCTCCCTAAATCTAAGATTGTGCATTATGTAGACGACATCCCTCTCTGTAGCCCCTCTCTAAAAATTAGTCAAGCTGACACTTCTGCTCTTCTAAATTTCCTCTCCAGTCAAAGCTACAGGATCTCACCTTCTAAAGTCCAACTGTCCTCTCCTCAGGTCACATGTTTGGAACTAACAATTACCCCAACTCACAAGGCTATTACCTTAGATAGAAAGAATCTGATTCAATCTCTAACTGTTCCTTCTACAAAGGAAGAGATTTTATCATTCCTAGGAATAGCTAGCTTTTTATGTTCCTCGGTCCCTCCCTTTTCCCTCCTTTCTCACCCCTTATATGAAGCAGTGTTAGACCCCATCCACAAATCTCTTCTCAAATCTGTTACCAAGCCCTTTCAAAGGCTCCAACAGGCTCTTCTTAAGGCCCTAGCCTTACATCTCCCTGACCTAACTCGTCCTTTTTCCCTCTACAGAACTGAAAAGAGGAATTTGCCCTTGGAGCCCTAGGTCACCAACTGGAACTCTCTTTTGCCCCCGTAGCATACTTGTCAAAAAAACCAGATCTAACCATCCAAGGATGGGCACCTTGTATTTGTACCTTAGCAGCCACTAAACTCCTTATTTGAGAGTCAAAACAAAAACAAAAACAAAAACAAAAGAAACTAGCCTTTGTGTCACCTATTACTGTCTTCTTTTCTCATAACCTGTCACAGGTCCTCACTTACAAAGCTTACAGACTCTACCTCCCTCTAGGGTTTTGTCTCTTGAGTTATCACTAATAGAAAACCCCACACTCACTTTCCAATTATGCCCAACTTTTAATATTTCCAACCTTCTTCCTCAACCAAATACTAACCACTCCCTACCTCACTCCTGCACTGAAACTTTAGAGGAACTACTACCCCATCCTTCACATACAGGAGGGCACTACTTGGGATACAGATGGAAGCTCCTTTCTACATGAAGGGGTCAGAAGAGCTGGATATACCATAGCGTCAGACACAGAGGTGGTTGAGGCACAGGCTCAAAAGCCTGTACTAATTAGCCCTCACCTGTGCCTTTCAACTGGCACAGGGATAATGCCTCAACATCTACACAGATTCCAAAACACGCTTTCCATATCCTCCTGTCCCACATTGATATCTGGAAGAAGCTCGGGTTACTTATGACCAAAGGAGGATCAGTAACTAATGCAAATGGAATTACAGCCATGCTAAAGGCCTCCCATCTCCCTACAGCTATTGGAATTGTCCACTTCAGATCCCACCAGATGGATGACTCTAGTCTCCAAGGGAAACAGCTGAGCCAACGAAGCAGCTAGAGCAGCAACGCGTAGGAGACTAGACTCATCTTACCCTTCCCAGGACATTCTTTACACTGCAACCCATGTCCTCACCTTCAACCTCTGATACCCATCAAACTCTGTCCTATCTTCACCAACTCTTTCATCCTAACAGCCAACTGTTGCTTTATTTTGTTAAGACCCACCTACAGCCTACTCCTTCTTAAAATCTGTCACTGCCTCTTGCGAAATCTGTCAGATGTCAGACTCCAACTCAAGGTATAGCACCTCTTTTTCTACCCTTCTTGGAACTGACTGGCAACTAGACTTTACCCACAGGCACTGTCAAAGGTGCCAAGTACCTCCTGGTCTTGTTGGATACCTTCTCGGGGTGGGTGGAAGCATTTCCCACAACTAACAAAAGGGCTCAGGCAGTTTCTTATCTTCTCTGAGAGATCATCCCCCGATTCAGTGTCCCAGCCTCCCTCCAGTCAATGGCCCTGAATTTACTTTCCAAGTTTCTCAAATTCTAAGACTGTAGAAATTCCCTGGCATTTTCATATTCCCTACCATCCTCAATCTTCAGGTAAGGTATAAAGAACCAACCACTCTTTAAAAACCACTCTTGTCAAGCTGTCAGAGGAACTTCAACTTGATTGGGCAAAGCTATCTCTGGCTCTTCTCAGGCTATGAGCTCTCTCCAAGCAACCTCTCCTCATCTTACCGTTTGAATCCATGGATGGACGTCCAGTCCTAACTCCTGGTCTTTCACCTAAATGCTCTCCCCTCCCAGACCATCTACTCACCCCATTACTTTGTCACCTCTGCTCTCTTCTATGGATCTTTGCTGACCACTATCTATCTAGACCACACACTCTCCCCTGTCCACTGCCTGTCAATATTGGAGACCAATATTGGTCACTTCGGGAATAGCCATAGGTGCTGGTACTGGAATTGCAGGGATAACTACTTCCATGATCTAATATAGTAAGTTCACTTTCTAGCTTGACACTGTTTTTTTTTTTTTTAATTTTATTTTTTAAAATGTCTGAAACCATGTTTACAATCCAGAAACAGATCGATTCTTTGGCAGCTGTGGTGCTTCAGAACTGATGAGGTCTAGATGCCCTGACAGTTAAAGAAGGTGGTCTCTGCCTGTTCTTCCAAGAAGAATACTGCTTCTATGTCAGCGAAACAGTGATAGTGAGAAATAAAATCCAGAAGCTACAATCAGACAGGCAGAATTTCAAGGAACATGAGGACTCCAATTCCTGGATTTTTGAAAACCCTATATGGAAGTGGATACTCCCTTTCATAATGCCTTTCCTAGTCATTTTCCTTGCATTATTATTCACTCCTTGTCTCATTAATCTTGTTTCTGCATTCCTTCAACAACAAATACAAAAAATTTCTAACCAAACTATTAATCAGTTCCTGTCACAGGATTACCAGCTGCTGCCCACAGAGGAGCTGCTGTCCACAGAGGAGCTGCTGCCCACAGAGGAGCCGCTGTCCATAGAGGAGCTGCTGTCCACAGAGGAGCCTGATGCAAATGTTTACCAAGTGAACTCCAATGCTGAAAGTCAACTACACCCCAAAATTGACAATGCCCCTAGACAGCAGGAAGCAGACAGGATGCCCCTATTCCCCTTTTACCATTGGCTTCCCTCTCCCCTTTTGTCATCTCTCTCTCTCTCTCTCTCTCTCTCTCTCTCCCTCTTGACCTTCACTCTCTTTTGGTTCTTTTCTCCCTTTGTCTCCATCACCCCCTTTTGTACCCTTCTCCCACAATAAACCTCTCTCATGGGGAACTGTATTGGCCTGGTATGGTCTGTCCAGATGTAAGATGTGTTTCTAACAAAACAACAACTTTCTAAAAAAGTACTTTAGTAATATGAAAATAAAATTAAAAGCTACTTTTTGAATATAAAGAACAAGATGAGAAGTTACAGTTATAGTATTTAATGTTCACTCATTTTTATTTAAAAAATATATTTGTTCTATATATATTTGTTCTAATTTGTTATATATATATATATATATATATATATATATGTATTTGTTCTAATAGCTAATATCTTCTAGTAGCTATTCTATGAAGTAGTGATATAACATTAAGAAAAAGAAGAGATTCTAGCTATCACATTTTAGGCATATACACTTATCCACATGCACACATAGACATCAGTGCACAGTGGAAAACAGTAAGGAAATAGGATGCATTAGGTATTCTTCTGTATGTTCTGAGACCTACTCTTTTCTAATTTTTGCATGTTTCTACTTGGCTCCTCCTCATTATTTGTCTTTGCTTCCTAAGGATACATCTACATCAGTAGGCCCTTATATTCCTGGGCAGTGAGGCTGATCCTACTTTCTGTGCATAGCATTTCATGGAAGCTCAGAAGAGTGTGAAGACTTGGAACCAATATGATGTTTTATGGATTCCTGCCAGTTCTAAGGAATTTACAACATTGATTGGTGTGGTGTCATCCATTATCAGAAAATGGCTGTTACTTCTGGAGTAGAAGAAGTGGTCGAGTTCACCAGACAAAATGTGTGGGATGTATGTTCAGTCCAGAAGGCTCTCTGGGAGGGACATGTAAATTGAAGCTTGATGAATTCATAAAGCAAGTCATTCACATCTCCAGAAGGGAGTATTTTAGGCAGAGAGACTGTGAGTACAAGGAAAATTTTGAAAAATAGTTTTTAAAAAAGCTACTATGGTTGATGAAGAAACTGATGGTATTGATAGGAAGCCAAGGGGTAAATTTGCTCAGGCTTCCTGAGCTCTCTTAGAGGCACTTTCAGAGACTGAAACAGTAGATGAGACAGGATGTATTTCAAAGTTTTCAAATTTGCCTTTTGGTAGTAGCCAACTGTGAGCTGTATTTAAAAAAAAAAAAGAATTGATGTCTGTGTGAACAATAGCTTATCACTAGCATAGAGGAAGCCAAGAGATCTAAGACTGTACTATAGTCTAGGGGGAGGGAAGAAACAGAATTCAGAGTTTGAGGTGGTTGGAGGATTTAACCAGTCAAATTTGGGAAATATTTTAAAGGTAAAATTTTCTTTTATATTTTATGCAGCATGTATATAAATCAGAAGAAATAAACTAAGAAATATGCTTTTAATTGTCTTTGGTGGAACAACTTGAATAATGGATTTGGTCTTCCTGTAGTAAGGATTGGGAATGAGAGTCCCAATTTGGATATTTTTTTTACAGCATGTTTTATGCCCAGTGCTTTTGGAAAATAGGCAGTTGAACAGTTGAACTTGAGAGTAAAGGGAATATTAAGGATTAAAACAGTGTGAGAATCTGGTCTCAACTGGATTGTATTAGACAATTTATAAATGAGCACTAAGTAAGAACACAGGATTATTCTATGAATGAAACAGGGCACAGCTCACAAGCTTATGAGCCATGCAGCCACAGAAAACCTTATGCTCAGGAGAACCTAGACTAGTTAAATGACCTCCATTTACTATCTTGAAATTCTTAATAATTTGGAATACCTTTAATTTTGAACTGTGTGTAGCAAATTACATAGCAGGTGTTAGCTGAAACTAAAGTCTCCAACTGAAAGCAAGAGTCAGTCAAGTAGATTGGAACCCAGGCAAATATGTGGCAGTGTCCTGAAGGCTAAGTGAAGAGAGCATGCCAAGATGAGCATAGTGCTCCATGATCTCAACAACTACTTCAGGGTCAAGCTATCTCAGTACTGAGCCATGGTTGCTGGATTGTAACATGAACATGGGTTGGTGTGCTTGGTGCCTAGATTGGAGTGAATGACAGAGTGAAAAGATAACAGTTGCAAGAAGAAAAGTAAGTGTGGAATGGTCTTCTAGGGCAAAGGATGAGAACTGACTGACAATCAGTGTCCATGGCCCACCAATGGCCCCAGTTATATAATAATGGATAAGACTGTAAAGTACATGAAACCATTAATGTCTGGAGCCTCTGGTGATGGATTTTTTTTTTATTTTCTTATTTGGCAAATGTTCCCTAATAGGTATACAGAACTTTTGTAATCAGACTTTTAAAAGTGTTACAGAGACAGTGAAGTAGAGCCTGTAATGTCTGAGAGAAACACTTAGTATTTGATGCATCAGTGTTGGAAAAAAAGGTGCGGGGGCGGGGAGACCTCATTCTATCTACTGGTAAAAGCAAATACTTATCAGTGGAGCAGAGCAGTATGTTCTGATTCAGAAATGTGCAAAATGACCTTGACCTGCCTCAATTGCATAGGATTTGTGATCATTTCTAGATCTGAGTCGCTGGCCGTATTTCTCATTGAGTATAATCATGTGATAGGTCAAGCGGTAGAACTGCTCAGGGCTAAGGGTGGGCCACCATTTCTGCTTCTCCCTGGTGGTGTGCATACCCAACTTAATCTTCCTTCATGGGTGTCCTGATCCTGATGTGACTCCCTTAGGGACTTTCTGAGCATCTCTTGAAACAGAGTCCCATTGGTATTTTAAAACTGGCTGAAATTAAATGTCAGATGCTAAGGTACTCCATATCTGCATTCAGACTCTCCCCCTCCCTTCCTTGTTTATGTCTTATTAACAGATGTGCCTGATATTTTAAAATTTTTATATAAAGATTATTGCTCCAAAAGAGAATTTTTAAGATAATATGTTGTTATGGAAGGATTGTTGCTGATTCCAAAACAAGCTCGCCCTGGTAGACTCTGTAATATTAACTCACAAATACTTTTATTTTGATCCATGACCCACAGAGTGGTGAGCAAGGACTTTGGAACAACCTCTTAAGCTTAGTTCCTCTGAGCTGTTTATTGTCCACATTCTGTTGAAATCTTTATTAGTATTATAAATCTCAGCTCTCAGGGCAAAATGTGAGAATTAGATCTTATGATTGTTACGCACCACATGGAGCTCAGCTGTGTGGACACAGAGCCTATGATGATGGCAGTGGTGATTGTGGTGGTGGTGGTGGTGGTGGTGATGGTGGTGGTGGTGGTGGTGGTGGTTGTGGTGGTGGTAAATCTTTATGTTTGAAACTATAAGGGTGGCAATTGCAAGATTCTAGAGCCAAGGAAAGACAGAGAACCAAGCCTGGATTTGTAAACCAGGAAAAGGCAGATACGTTCTTCTGGGGCAGTTGATAATTTAATTGCATAACAAGCATTTTGGTTCTCAAACTCCCTTCATGAAAGGCACATACTCACGAGTGTCTTTCATCTTTCAACTTTCATAATGAATGTTTTGTACTGATAAGTGTATACAGTCTTTGTTTCCTACATAAATGTAAATTCTTTATAACAACAGCTGTTTTTCCATCATTGCTATGATTATTTATTAAAAAAAGATACCATACAACAGACTATAAGTACTGAGTGAGTCTGCTTTGAAATCATAAGTCTGAAATCTTGGTGGTGTGAATGCAACTGTCTTCAAGTCAACTGGAGGGAATGGCTTGCAGCCAAGTCTTTCTGTCTTTGATAACCAATGGCTTAGTGAATAGGCTGAATCACAGTGGGCAAAGCTTTGGTTATTATTGGTGACAAACCTTAGGATATGCTTAGACATTAACTCTTTTAAGTTCACAAAGAAGAGCACCAAGAATAATGTGATCAGTAACCCGCTAGACAGCAATTAGAGTTGGCTGCCTTGAAGAATGAGCTTAAGACAGGGAGTTTTCCTGAAGGAATGTGGATCTCACTGACAGAATTCTCTGGTTGTCATTAGGCTGGCTGAAACAGATTGCCTTTGGGAAAAAAATCATCAATTCCAAGTTGTTATATTTATGTAATAAAAATACTTAGATTATACGTTTGTGGAATTTAAAGAATATATGTGTATCTATAGATGTGTGCCTATGTCTTCTAGATATGCTAAGACACTGTAGTTGGTTACTGGGTTCCAGAGAAGTGGGGGCAGTGACAAATGGGTCTGTTTAATTCTAGTTTGGGATATAACATAGTGGTAGAGCACTTTCCTAGTACTCATAGGACTTTTGGTTCATTCACCATCAAAATTACAACAAGCAGATAGATAGATAGATAGATAGATAGATAGATAGATAGATAGAAAGAAAGAAAGAGATAAAGAGATAGATAAAGTAAAAACTAGAACATCTCACTTCCTTGACGACATTCATAACCAAGTACTAATCATAGCACCTTTTGTTCTTTTTTTACATTGTTTAGAGACAGGGATATTCCCTTTTGAGTGAATGCCATACTTGCATTCCTAGATGTTTTAACACACAATATAGAGTTGGAGATGTCTTCAAATACTGATGTAATAAAGGACTTCAGATACTACTCCTTTTTCAAAGCTTCACAAGTCAGGGAAAGCTTAGCCTTTCTGGCTAGAGGACAACTGCAGGTTGGTGTGGCTAGTTAGGGAGGACAGTCCAGAAGTCTCACAGGACTTGAGGATCACAAAATAATCTAACAGAAAGCTGCTTGGTGGAGTTGAAGAAACCTTTTCCATATTTATCACAACCTCACACAGTGCTAATGACTCTTTTGCCCAACATCAATACAGGTGGAAGTTAACTCTAATCCCCTTCAGATAATTAGTTCTCTAGAAAGCTTGCAGACCCAGGAAGGGGAATATTTTTAAACACTGCAAAGGTGTTTGTTAGCACCTGCTCTGGGCTTTATACTCAGCTTTAGAAAAATGTCAGTAAAAAGATGATTAATTTTTCCCTGATGTTTTCTTATGAGCACAGCTGGGGCCCTTTCAGTATCCAGGAATTTCTTTGGCAAATGACTTAGGGAGGGGTGGAAAGTGGGATGGAAGACGCCTCTGGAAAATCTCTTACACTGGGGTGTATTCTCTTTCTAACTGGCTCCAAGGAGTTTCTGCTCGTGGAATCTGGCCTATCATAAAGAACACTTCTCTTCTGTACTTGATTCAACTTAATAAAGAGTGTCAACCAACCATGATGGATGGCTTGAGTCTTTTACAGTACACAATAATAACCTTCATAGCTAGGCTCCAAAAGGACTAGAATCTGCCATTTGCCTTACTGAGGGAATGGTCTTCTAGCTCAGTTGGAACCTCTTTGTAATCCTTCCTGGGGACCAGTTTTTTTTTTTTCCTGAATTCCTAGGACCCCTGCCATGCACTCCTCTTTCAGCTTCAATTGTTGGCTATTTTTTTTTTTCTGAATAAAACAATTCTTTAAGATAAAGAAAGTAACATATGTTACTAATGAAGAAAATACTCATTCAAAAACACTGGAACTAGTAAGATTTAGAATTATCAAGTTTTTTTTTTTCTACTCTTTTAAAGGTAGGTGTAGAAAACCAGTGTTTCCCAGTAAGTTAATGACATATGGGGGTGGTGTGAGAATGAGCGAGGTTTGTCTCATTTACAGTCACAGATATTTGTGTGCTGCTCTTCCAGTCACACTACACACTGTTGAGTCTCTGCACATAGTTGCCTCCAGTATTCCACATCTCAGAATCCTTCTTAGATAGCCACCATGTCCAGACCCTTTGGCTCTCTTTCTAGACAAAATCTGATTTGGAATTTGACTCCAGGCAAAAATCTCTCTTCCCAACTTTCTCCCTCTAATAATTGTGTTCCTTTTATTCCCTACTAGGCATACACCCACCATCTCCAGCCTCATTCTTTGCAACCACTCTGTCAGAATCATTGCACGTTGGCCTCACTTCATATCTGTAATGGCATTTCCCTTCCCATGGCTACATCCTTGAAAAGAAAAAAGCTACGATAGTTCTGTGATCCCCCCAGATTTTGTTAAAATAGTAAAAATTATTCCATTGTAGATTATAAATGTGTAGATAAATCCAAAACTATGAAAACCAATACAGCATTGAAGTGTTTTTACTAATTTGTAAAAATGTTATTCATGCTATGTTTATTTAGTAGGCTATCAAACTGGCCTCTAAATTCATCTCTACCCACAAATTAAAGTAGCTCTCAGACCTCATTAGAGAAGTTCCTCTGTACAGTAGATGGCTGTTCACCAGGAAACTGGAATTCACTCGAAGTAGACAGAATAAGCGTCAATGGAGTGCTCAACTACAAATCTGACATCTAAGTCGTACA
>JADRCC010572247.1:0-12879 GCA_019843855.1 Hylomyscus alleni | reverse complement strand
AGAGAGAGAGAGAGAGAGAGAGAGAGAGAGAGAGAGAGAGAGAGAGAATTTTTGTTTTCTTCTTGGAAAAAAACAAACTGGTACAGCATGTTGTGCCTTGGGGAGAGAACAAAGGTTGCTATTTTTCCTTAATGACAGCTCTGGTTCTGAAATTGAGCACAGCAGGTAGGAAGTGAATTTGCAGATTTCAAAAGATACCTAAGTGTTACACGGGCACTTTGCTTAGGAATGAGCAACAACAAATGAATTAATAGTTGGCTTTTCCTCCGTGCCCTCCCAAGCTTCCTCCCTCCCTGTTCCCTTCCCTTGTCTTCTTTTCTCTCTGACTTGCCAAGCCTCACTTTAAAGCCAGGAGCAAAGCCATGCTGTGGCCCCGATGGCAGCTGGGGAGAGGGAAGTGCTCACCTGTCCTTCTGCTGGCTTTCCCTGTTCAATTAATTCCCCGCCTGCAGGGATGCCATTCCCTGCCTCTCTCTTTGTTTCTGTAATTGTTGCCGTTGTTTGCTAAGTGTCTCCCTCTATCTTTACTTCAATGTGCGTTTCAGTATCATTACAGAATCCTCTACTCTGGACATTTCATATAAATCATGGAAGATAGAGAAGTTTCCTCATCTCCAAGGCCAATGTAAGTTAAAAAAAAAAAAAAGAGAGAGAGAGAGAGAGACTTTAAAAACATAATAAAGCATTAATCGAATGTTGTTAAGTATTATAATAACAAAGCCCAGTAAATAGGTAATATCTTTAAAAGGTGTTTGTGAGAAGGCAATCAGGCCAGCATAAATTAAAGGTTACACATAAAAGAAAAATAATACAAATTGTAAAAGTGAGTGTAGCAATTTAAGGAGACCATGAAAGTCCCAATTACTGCTGGGTGGAAGAACCTAGGGGCTGGTCCCCAGCAGGGCATCAAAAGACTGTATTGATAGCTGATGAAAAGCTCACGATGAATATTCAATGTGATGTCCTGATTGGAAATGTAAATGTAGCTCTAAGAGGCATAACTCCAGGCATCAGACATTTAAGAAGAGAGTCTTTACTTATTTATGGCTAGATCCACAGACAGACGATGTTCTGGAGAGGACAGATGTGACTGGAGACATCCATCGTGGATAAAGAACAAACAGGGTGAATCCTTCCGTGCTGGGAATACACAAAAACAAGTCTCCAGATTAGAAGGGGTTAACTTGCCATGGTGAGGTGATGTGAAATCATGAGTGACTGTGTACAGAGACAGTGAATGAATAACTATAGAAATAGGTGAAGTGAAGGAGGTCCTGACATTATTGTGTAGGAATAAGAAGCTCCACAGATGTCCATAACCACAGAACAACCACATTTGCAGGATGCTTTAGCCTGCTATGTCAGTGAGCTCCACTCCCTCACCTGCATCCAAGACACTTTTACAAATCCACCATGTTCTCACCTTTGTGTGCACAGAGCTTCTTACTTTCTGCAGCAGTGAGATACTTCAGTCATGTTAGGAGGAGATTCTAACTGAAGTCTGTGTCCCCAGGATTGTGGTGACAGTGGCTCTAGGACTGTGCTTCTTTGGCTGCGTGGGCACTGGTTATATGTGCCATCCAAATCTGAAGCAGTGGAGAAAGCAAAAGGGCAGGGGACAGCTGACCTTCACTGAATCCCTCTAGCACAATTTGGCCTCCTTTATCTTACCCTATTTTCTACTCTGTCTGTGAGCTCTCTCAGATGAAGCAGACAGATGGTGTATTGGAAGACAGGCTGAAATGAAATGGGAAAAAAAAAAGTGGGTGGCACTTCACTAGAAGGTGAAAAAGATGAGAGTTAAGTGGACCAGATTCCCAGCCTCCCAGAGATCATTTCACCAGCATCTGTTTGTTTTTAAATCAATTTCCTTCCTATGTCTTCTTCAGCAAAGCTTCATTCACAGCTTTCCTTTAGTGTTTAAGTGGAAAAAAAAAAATAACATGTGAGTTATCTCCTGCCTTACCTAAATGAAAGAACATTGCCCTTAATATTTTCTTCATGTTAACTGACTGGCCGACCTCTCAGTGTGATGAAAACAGATTACCTTAAAACTGATCCACTAAAAGCAAACCACACCGTACTCGTCATCCATCCGAATGATCTGCAGCTCACCAGAAGTGAGACTCCCAATGGAAAGAAATAATGATAATGGGGCAGAGGAGGCAATTGTGGCACTCGCCTGATGGTGAAAATTTTCACACCACAAGAAAACTGATGGCTAAGATTACAACAATAATATCAAGACTTAGCTTGAGACAGAAAATTACAATAATTTCTCTCTTTTCCTTCCACCTAGGAAGCCAGCTAAGGAAAATACAGGCACCTGTAAAGGAGGTCCAACCTCTGGAAAGACACAGCTGCACAGTGAGAAAGGAGGCACAAAACCAGAGCTGAGTCTTGCGTGGTAGAAGTCCTGCATATTGTGGTCACCCCTGGATGCTTGCACTCACCAGCTCCTTTTCAGCGTCCTGCATGAGGACAAGCAATCAACGTGATTATGACCTTGAGGATGGCTTCAGATCTGGTCTTCCTCACCCACTCCTCACTTGCACAATTCTATACAACAGAAACACTTCATTCCTCACCAGGAACGCTTCATTCAATGCTCAATTATTTCCCTGGGTTATTTTACCACATGTATCAATGTCTGGGACTTCTGCAATAAATTATCGCAAAAGACTACATTGTCTCTCTGCTCTGAGGCTGTGCTCTGAGGTAATGGTGCCACCTGGGTTGATTAAAACAGCAGAGAGGATCTAGTCTAAGGTTCACTTCAAGCTTCCGGTGGTTTGGGGGACAGCTCTGCCAATCCTTGACTGCCTAGATGCGTTCTTTCAAACTCCACGTTCAGCTCAGGGAGACTTCTCATACCTGTGTCCAATTTTTTCCATTTAACAATACACCAATCATACTAAATCAAGCCTACCCTAGGATCACACTGAAAAGACACTAGTTCCCCCCCCCCAAAAAAAAGTCATCTCCTGAATATTTGGAGTTAGAACTTCAACATAACTTTTTGGAAGGACACATTCAACCTCTGATACTAAGTTAGTTAGAGATGTCAGCTAGTTTTTTAGCTATTCTTAAACAAGAATTTTATCCATGAAAATGATAGTGTCCATTGTCTTCAAATAACATTGCCTTCTCCAATTTCAGGTCCTAATCTCCCCAGAATAAAGCTGGTCCCCCCTGGACCTAATAATCAGGGGTGACCATTACAGTGGTACTCAATTCCATGCCCACTGGAGACTCTACAGTCCCTTCTGGAGACTTGTTTTCATTGATGATCAAGATGAGTGGCCTGCTCCCTCATGAAACCCTCCCATTGTTAACATGCTTCTCCAAAGCTATTCCATCTCTGCTCCAGGCTGCCCATTGCCCTTTTTCTCAAGGTTGAAGGGGATTTCAGTGTTGAGGAAGGTGACTCCATTGGTACTGACCCTGAAAGTTTGTAAAAGTAGACCCATTTCCTTTAGTTGCAATCTCTCCCACTAAGAATGCTGGGACTTTTCCCCAGGGTTGGGTGTGGGGATGGTCTAGGACAGTATTCAATGTCTCTTCTCAATTCCCATTATAAAACTGATGCAATTCACATCAGGAAATTGAGATGCACCCTCAACTGAAAGACACTCCACCTCAAGAGCCTTAGACTTGAAGAAGGCCACATCGTGGAGTCCCAAGGACAAGTGCATGACGGGAGGAAGGAAGACTACTCCTATCCTTGTTTACCTTGTCCATGATGTTACTGCCAAGCAAAGGTAATAAGATATCAGAATAAGCCCCACAACTCATCTCTCTAGTAGTCTATTTCCAGATTCCTTTGCTTAAATCCTTGAGTTTTCTACTACAGATGGCCATTTTGATATCAGGCAGTTAGTCATCCTTTCCGGTCACACATAAACCTCCCACACTGGGGCCAACTCAGAAACCAGAATTAAAATGCATTTGAAACAAGCAAAACAAATTTGGCTTCCGTGTGTGAGCCTAAGATGACTAACACATTTTCCACACAGGTCCCAAGGACGGGAATTATCACTTTCTCTTATCTCTCTATTCATTAAGCCTCAGCCACAGTGAAACTTTGCTAGGAACTTCAGTCCAACATCTCAAGGATTCAAGCAAAGGAAAATCACATTGGAAATAGATATACTAGATAGATAACTTAAGATACCTGCTTACCTGCACTCCCAATAATGTGTGACGGTAGTCATCCTTGCTGGTGACACTGAGGTCTCTCTGTGGGGACATGGCCAGTGCTGTGGACAGCTTAGAAATAACCAAATGGCCTTCCTCACAATTGTGGGAAAAAGAAGATACTTCTTGAGAAAAAAAGAGATAATTTTCTATTTTTATTAATATTTTATGAGTCAGATGGCTGTGTCGTGTGAATTTTTAAAATCTATGCTTGTGTGTGCAGTGAAGGAAAATGTTGCTAAGCAAAGACGCGTGTTCGGCTTTGACTTTTTTGACTCATGTTGTAACACGTGTGTTTCATTTTTATTATAAACGCAAGGCCATGATCTCTTGCAAAAGCAAAAGAAATGCTTGAGGTTGGTCTAAACCAAAAGTAAACAAGAAGTGCCAGGTTACACTGTCACTCCAGGAGGATGGGTCACTTCTCTAGATGGATATAAAGAGTTCTTCCTTATGTCTGTTAAAAAGCAGTTTAAATCCATAGAGGGAAGCCAGTTCTAAGTTGAAGAGCAGAAGGTTGAGAGCTGAGTTTAGTCAATGCTTCCTGGTTATCTATTTCCATAGTGCTTAGGATACATTAAAAGATACAAAAAACCATGCCCTTTCCAAGTGATAAATGAAGCAGGAATAAGTCACACATAAAAATTAAAGCTAAGCAGCAACTGGGTAACATCCAAAGGAGAAACTACGTAACCAGGGTGTCAGGGGAGCGTCCAAGGGAGGCGCTCTGGAATCAGGGTCCTTTAACATGCTTGCTCTGGAACTGCCTGTTGTCTTCCTCACTGTTCAACAAGGAGGCAAGCACCATTCCTGAGAGGCTTTGTTCTTGGAAAAGGACTGGGGGTAGCTTTATCCCCTGACTTTGTCACAGCAAGAAGGAATCACAATGGGGAGGTCTGCTGGCAAGAGAGGGCTAGGAGGAACAGCTCCACAGAGGAAAGCCTGTCCACCAGGCACTGATGAAATTACATCACTCAGGTGTGAAGGAGTGACTGACTTCCCGCATAACCGACTGACAGAGTTTGAAGTAAGTCTGCTGTGATTGCTAGAGATGAGCCTGGCTGATGAATGTTTCAGCAAACCACCCTAACTGAAGTATGGCTTGAAGTCGGCTTGGGACCTCCTCCCACTTGCAAGTATACTAAGCTACCTTTCCTGGCAAACCCATCTTCCCACACTGACATGGATACTGACCTAAGCCTTGCCATGCAAAGTCAGGGCTCTGTGGTCCAGGACCATGCCTGTGAGTCTTTCCTATTGGACATAGAGGAAAAGCCAAGACACTCGAATGGAGAAGTACCACCTGCGGGAAGGAGAAGGCGTTGGGTCTTAGGTTCTTCTTATGAAGAATAATCCCAACTTACTATTCAGATTTAGGAGTATTCAGATTCAGTCTGAGGATACTAAATTGCCTGTCTCTTTCTTTTCTTTGACTTCCATTTCCCTTCTGTTATGAAAGAATCAGGAAGGAAAGGAGGGAAGGAATAACGAAGGAAGGAAAAGAAGGAGAAAGAGAGGGAGTAAGAGCATCTCACGTTGAGCAGGAAGGCGGGATTTCAATCCACGGTAACACGCTGAGATGGAACACCACGCTCCTGAAGGTGAGGTCTGGTGAGGCACCACGCCTGGTGAGAGTGCATCTGCCAAGCAGTGGAGATGACATATGCACCGTAGGTCCAGGGAAGCCAGCATGTCAGCGGGTGTGGTGTGTTTTACGATACGTCTAATAGCCACCTTCCCTGAAAGCCACCAGAAGGGAACCAGCGAGAGGCCATGGGGCACTCAAATAAAATTCTCTCTGTGCTCCAAGAAAAGGAAGACACTGTGGAAACAAATGCAGAATTGCAGGCCCTGCGTGGCTGCTTGAATCAGCCAAGAATCCAGGGTGCCCCCTCCTCAGCGTTCAGGCTTCCTCTGTGAGAGAAGTGAGCCAGGGGCACCGGCTTCAGACGCCTCAGCTGGTGCGGCATGCAGCATCTGGCTGACCCTGTAGCCCTTCTTAGAGACCTCTGTTATGTTTTCAGTCTGAAATATCCCCATAGGCTAATGTCGTGGTGCATGTGACTTTCTTCCACTAGTGGCATCACGTTGGGGAGTTTGTGGAACCTCCAGAAAACCATAGATGGAAGGAGCAGGTCACCAAAAGCAGTACGACGAGCTATATTATCTGGGCCTTTATGTGTCAGTCTCTGCTTCTTGTCTATGGCTGCACAATGACCAACTACCTTATGTTCTGAATTTTGATGGACAAAAACTGATTCAAAGTAAACTTTTCCTCCTTTATGTTGTTAACATTGGGTATTTTTGTCATGGCCTTCAGTATAGTAGCTGAAACAGCCCCAAGCAAGGTTTCTCTCTGTCCTCGCTGCATGGATACGGACTTGAGTGCTGCTAATCACTGGAGAGGAGAGCCTCAAGACCAGCATGGCCTTCAAGTGTGGGGGACTAAAGGAGACCTGAACAAAACTGAAGGCCCTTAGGAAAGAGAGGGGGACTTGATTCTGGCTGACATCCTGCTCAGTCTCAGTACTTATGAGGGTGGGAAGTCAGCTTTCTTTTGCCTCTGTGAGAGGGTGTAATTAGGGGTCCTGCTCCAAAAATAAGATGGGAAACTGTATCAATTTTATATATAAAAATTACATACATAACCTATTCTACTAGTAGCAATGGACAGAGGATAGAAGAACAAGGCATATAAATAGCCACACAGTAGGTCTTACTTGCCCTGCAGATGCCTCTTGGCCTGTCCCCACCCAGCCTCTGCGCAGACACCGATCAGTGGCTGCTCAAAGCCTCCTGCTTTGAGATGGCCAGCAGGATCTGCCAGCGAAGAACTCAGGAGAATGGAGAAAAGAAAATGATATTTTCTAACCTGATGTGTCCCTTGGCTAAATGCCACAGATCCTCTCAAGTCTTTACCCTGCCACTTCCTTAGATCTGTGGCTATGAAGAGACTTGCAGGCCCCTATACTCTCCATTTCCACACAGCTTTGTAAATTATTTACCTGTCCTTGAATGATGCCAACTTAAGGACACTTAACTAATGTGATTAATTTCACTTTTAGAAAGCTCATACTGTTCCTTCAGCCACAGATCACAACTGAAGCTATTGTGATCAACAAGAGGACCAGTATTCCTGCATTTATAGAGCACACATGTATACATGTAACACATATGTACATATGCAAATAAACAAACACCTATAACTGCTTGGTCTCTAATAGTCATGATGCCACACATAATGTCCTGTTACTGGTCCCTTTACCCCATGATTTGTTAGGAATTTGTACTGGCTGGTTTTGTGTGCCAACTTGACACAGGCTGGAGTTATCACAGAGAAAGGAGCTTCAGTTGGGGAAGTGCCTCCATGAGATCCAGCTGTGGGACATTTTCTCAGTTAGTGATCAAGGTGGGAGGGCTCCTTGTGGGTGGTGCCATCCCTTGGCTGGAAGTCTTGAGTTCTATAAGAGAGCAGGCTGAGCAAGCCAGGAAAAGCAAGCCAGTAAGGAACATCTCTCCATGGCCTCTGCATCAGCTCCTGCTTCCTGACCTGCTTGAGTTCCAGTCCTGATTTCCTTTGGTGATGAACAGCAGTGTGGAAGTGTAAACTGAATAAACCCTTTCCTCCCCAACTTGCTTCTTGGTCATGTTGTTTGTGCAGGAATGGAAACCCTGACTAAGACAGAGTTATTCTCCTGTCGACGAATATTGATTTATGTCATTCTTTTTAGTGGCTGCATAATGTTCCTTTATACAGACTGCCACAATTCAATAGTAAACATTTAGTTTATTTACATGTTTTCATTGGCACAAACAAGATCACAGTATTCTCACATATGCATCCTTTTGCTTATATATAAATATTTATGAGACACTAAAAGTTTTATGGGAAAGATGGCTACAGGTGGAACCATTGAGCAGAAGGGTCCTGCTTTTGATTGAGGCTGTCTTTCAAAGGAGTGTCTCTGCCTTTGATGTGGTAACTCTTGTGACTCAGCATCTTTTCAAGTGGTCTTTGCTTATGCCATTTGAGGTTTTTCTTCTAGGAATTGCCTATTTTGATTTTACATAACATGCACACATGCACATATGCACATACATGCACACACTGAAGTTGTTTGTGTCTGATATAAATGAGATTTTAATATGAGCCACTAAACACATAGGAAATGTTTTTTCCAGACTGTCACTTGTCTTTCAGTATTTTATGGCTTGTAGAAATTAGTATATTTGTAAAATCAAACCAATACTATTCTGGGGGTAGAGGCTTTTTCTATCTTAGGGCATTAAAACATGTAAATCATGAAGTTTTCTAATGCTATTGTCATTTGTTTGTTTGTTTGTTTGTTTATAACAAGGTCTACCTGTATATCCCAGAGTGGCCTTAAACTTGTGATCCTCCTGTCTCAGCCTTCTGAGTTCTGAGTTCATATTATGAGTACGAGCACTTGCCAGCATGCTTGGACTTAATTTTCATCCTTAAAGTTGCACAATGTGGAAGTAGCAATTTACACAGGTGCATAGCCATATGTGTTTTAACATATTTCCCTATGAAGAACACAACTGTCATTCCCAGTACCCCATGTAGACCCTTCCACCGAACCCCTGGGATTCTCTGGACTGCTCTTCATCACTCTATCTTTGTCTTTTCCATTATAAAGCCACACAGCGCTTAGTGCCAGGAACATATCCCACCAAGGTGTTAGGCAGTTCCATCACGGTACTGGAATGTGCTGTGAACTAATAGCCTGATGTAGTCTGAGTTCATCCTTGTACTATGGCTCAGCACTGAGATGTTATATAGGGCATAACTGGGAATAAACTCAAGTGCATCGCCTGCTCCACTTGGTGTAGTGCTCTAAGACAGTAGCATTCCTGCTCTTGGTCTTCTTTGTCTTCTCGTTGTGACTAATACCCTACTGTATGCCAAGTGAAGGCCACTTGGCGGTTCTGAGTCTTGAATGGCTATGGACTGATCAGATACATCTGTTGATAGACTTTTTTGAATGGATGTAAGTAGAAAGTTTTAATTCTGTTAAGGCCTAATCTATCCATTTTTTTTTCTATTATGATTCATGCTTTTGTTATTTGTAAAAATTCTCAGTTTAGTAACCTGGACTTGTGAGTCAAAGAAACTCTTCCTCCCCTTAAAAAGAATTATCAGCTTAACCTCTGTTCTTGAAGACTTGTGTTTTCTACTAAGGGTTTATAATTTTATCTTTACTATTAAATCATTTGAGCTTCAGGATGACTACTCTAAATGAATAGAAATGTTTTTATATGGATTGAGTTTGGGACCAGTCAAGTGTATAAGTAGCTACCTTAGAAATGTCTTTATATGGATAAAGTTTGGGACCAGTCAAATGTTTGAGTAGCTACCTTATTCTAGCTGTGTGATATTTTCACTTGTACTTTATTTATAATAAAATTATTTTATTTAAGTTATTTTTTAATTAAAAAACCGTTTTGTTGAAAAAGCTGTTGTTTCTCCAGTGGATTGTCTCTGAACATTGACTAGTCACTCAACCATAACTGTGTGGCCCTGGTTGTGAACACTCCTGTTTACTAATCTACAAGGTGAATTCTCACAGCACCTCTACCATCCTCTCTTATGGCTTTGTAGCAAATCTTAAAGTCAGGTGGTATGCTTTCCCGAAGTTTATTTTGTTTTCCAGAATAGTTTGATAACTCTAAATCCTTGACTTTATGTATGGGTAATGTTACCACCTCCCCTTCCCCCAAAATGTTGCTCTAGATAAATTTAAGATGAACAGTGTCTCCACTCTGTAGAGCCTTCAGACATGAATGCAACATGGCTCACCATCTGTCAGTCTTTTGATTTTCTACTTCATTCACAAGTTTCTGCAGTTTTTATTACAGAGAGCCTATGCTCTCTATGTTAGATTCATACTTCAGTGTTTTATTTACAGGGAACTGTTAAAGTAATATAGTAAGTCTTTTACCATTGACTGATAATGTCTGGACTGTTTCATGCTTTTCAAGTATTGAATTGGTCTCGTGCTGTCAGACATACCTTATATGTATTGATGAACCAGCTTATTTAGTAAGGATTTCTTGCCTATGTTCACAAAGGTATTGGCCTGTAGTTTTCCCAATTTTGAAATACCTGCTTGGTTTAGTAATAAATATGTTGACCTCATAAATAAGTCCCAATGCTATATATATATATATATCACATGTATACACATATATACATATATATATATATCACACACATGTATACATATATATACATACATATATATACACATGTATATGCATATATATATTGAACTGGTATCATTGTTTGGTAGAATTTTCCAGTAAAGCCACCTATACCTGGAGACTTTTTCAATGGTCGTTTTATTACAGGTTCCACTGATTTTTAGCTCTAGGATTCTGTGTATGATCTGTTCTTCTTAAATAGGTTTGAGTAGTTTGGGATTCTTGAGAAATATGTGCTGTCAAATGTATGGTTGCATAGTTGGTGACAGATGTTTGTTCGTTACCCTTTAATAGCTAGAACATCAGCATAACCTCCTTTCATTTCTGGTATTAATAAAGAGCACGTTTCTCTTTTTGTTACTAGAAAAGTATCAGTGTAATTGTCTTTTTTTCCCACAGAGCCACTTTTGGTTTCATTGATTTTCTCTATTTTCTGTTTCTAATTTCATTGCTGTCTTCTCTTCTCTTAGTCTATCTTTCTTTCTGCTTGTGTTGGTCCTTATCAAGATAAACTCAGCTTGATTTAAGACCTGTGCCTTTGCTGTTCAAACATTTCCTGTACAGATTCCCTGCTCAGCTGAGTCTTACCCAAACCCTATGTTTTTACTTTTGTTCATTGGAACGTTTCCTGAGTCTCTTTAAAATACTCTCTTTGGCTCTGAGATCATTTATCCAGATATCCTTGATCCAAATATTTTAAGAGTTCTCTCTCTTTGTGACATTAGCTTTTAAGTCCTTGCAGTGGCCCATGACTCCTCAAGAAGACGTTTTGACTTGCTGTCGTTGAGTGGTCTATTACACTTCAGTTGGTTCCATCGTTTGACTCAGTTCTGAATAGCATCACTAAATGCTAATAATTTCATTATTTACTAAGAAAAGTATTTGAACTTATTGAATTATGGAATCGTTTCTCTTTTATGTCAACTTTCATACCATCCATATCGAAGCACTAGCACCAAATGCACATATACTAAGAATTGTGACATGTCATCAAGTTGACTACTTTTCCATTATGTGTTTGTTAGCCAATTATTGCTTAAGGCAGAGTCTCACCTATGCAGCACAGGCTGATATCAGACTCATCATTCTCCTGTCTCTTCTTCTAAGACAGACAGGAGATAGCATTGTCCCAGGGGAAGAGACTGCTTGCAGTGTGAGAATCAAAGGAGCAGAGACTCTGAGGCCCATGAGTTTCCTAGTTCTGGGTCCCTGATTCTTGGTTGGGCAATTTCCTGCTCTTATTTGCATCTCATCCATATTCCTAACCCTCGTTGAGCTTTTGGATGGTGAGTGGGTTTATCAGAAAAGAACTCTCATGAATGGGATCAATGACTTTATGAAACACCCAGAGAGCTGCCTTATTCTTTCTATGAAACTAGGCCCTCTGTAAACCAAAATCAGTGCCTCACAAATGCCAAATGTGCAACGCTTTACTTACAGAAAACCTCTAGAACTCTGGGAAGCGAATTTATGTTGTTTATAATCTATCAAGTTTGTGGTATTTTTTCAATGGCAGCTTAAAAGAGTCAAGACATTTGTTCTTCTAGCAGCTGAGAAAGTGACAAGGGGAAGTCTCTTTGTCTGTCTGTTCAAGCTGGTTTTTCTGTCACTTAAAAGAAAATGTCTGTGATCACAAACACTCCTAGTGACTCGGAAAGGATTATCAGTAAACTACCAACTAAATGTCACTTGAAAAGCTGTTTTTTTTAAAAGTAAATAATGATGGTCATTATTATAATCAACTAAATAGTGGTATGTATATGGTACCTTTTAAAGTATTTAAGAATATTTGAAAGCCAGTTTCAAAAGTTAAGCTTTCTCTTTGCAATTTTGCCCAACTTAATTAGCTTGGTAAATTATAGTTAATGCAAATCCATCAAAATAAATTTCAGGCTAGCCTCTGTCAAATTATCTAAAAATATACATTAATTAAATAGTACAGTGCTATTTTCCAGGTGCTGGAATCAGTTACCTTAATTAGAAACTAAAGAGATTTTTTTTTTTCTCTCTAAAAACGAAGCCACATTTCAACAGCAAAAGAAAAGACAGCCAGTGACTTTCCAGCGATGTCATTACTCAAAATAAAATGTGAAGCAAGCCTCCACAATGGTTAGTGTTCTAGGACGATAAGAGTGGGCCTGGTGAAGTATCATGATGCCTAGAGCCCTCTTGTTAAATCTCCATTTCGAGGACTTCCTTCTGCAGTATCCGCCTTGGCCTAAGTCCACACTCTGACTCCAGAGCCAGTTCCACCCTTGCTCTGACTGAAAGGGTATCTAAGAAGGCTCTAGATGAGAAACACCAAGGCTCCTGCTTAAGCCTCAGTACTATTCTGGCTCTTATCTGGTTTCTTATGACCAAGTTAAGATGCACCTCTGTGTCCCAAGGGTCTCTGGCATAGTTCTAGACCACTTAATGACTTGGGTCAGTTTTAGGTCCAAAGCCTTCTGCCTAAGC
>JADRCC010572245.1:0-11692 GCA_019843855.1 Hylomyscus alleni | reverse complement strand
CCTACTGTGTCCCTGTTAACAGAGCAGCAGAAGCCCCATGCCGCTCAGTCATGTCCCCAGCAGCCATTCAGCCCAGAGCCTCCATCCTCCCCAGAGGGAAGGCCGGTTATTGATCCTGGTGAGTAGCCTGCTAGAGTGAAGGAGCCCAACCCCCGACAAGAGCGGTCAATATCCTGGGTTGCCAGTTATCGGGGACATGGAACTGGGTACCCAAAACAGGAAAGCATGCTTGTCAGCAAGACTGCCTGACCTCGCTCCACACACTGTGTAGAGTGGTCTCACTCCCTCCAAACATCCGAAGCCTTCATGTCCCACCAAGCCTTACGTCTGCTGCTCCCCAGGTCCGTGTCTCCTCTTGGTCTAATTCTGCCGACTTGACCCCCGGATTTTGTAGGATGTTCACCCTGTCGTCGCATGGCAGTTCACATCAGCTCTGATTCTTTCATGGTACTGTGGCTGTCCCAGTGGGTATTCAGCCCTGTTCTTGTGTGAATATGTGTCCTGAAAAAGCTGAGACTTTGGGATCACCATGAATAAACAGACAGGCAGGCAAAAGGGGGATTGGGTGTCCTCATTCCCCAGAGTCACAGGGTCGGTCACTTGAGAAGTACAGGGACAGCCTGAGGAGTGAGGCCAGTGTCTGTGATCCCAAGATGAGCTGGTAGCCCTGGGGCTGCAGGACCGGCTCTTAGAGTTCTAGAAGACCTGCTTGCACTGGTTCCCACTGTGAGCAGTGCAGGGCTCCCTGCTTGCCGAGAGGAGAGGGGCTAGGACTCACGTGTGCAGGCCACACACGAATCTCCCCAGTTTCAGAAGTGAGGTCAACTTGCAGGCTGCTGTAAGAAGAGCGAATGTTGACCTCTGCCCCTGCACTCATTGCACCCCCAATAGGTCCTCTGAGCCGGCGGCTTGCCGGCAACATCTCTGCAGAGTTGGTACCTCACACCTCTCCACAGTCAGTGCCATCTTGTGGACTGTGGATGTCAGGTAAACTGCTCCAGCATTTGTGAGCCTGCTTCCCAGGGTAGCTAGGTACATGCTGGGAAGTACATATCTCTGGGGCAGGACTGTCCTACCTCTATTCCCTTCCCAAGGACAGCCTGAGAAAATGCAGGCTGATGGCTGATGGCCCCTCAGGTCTGAATCTTTCTGAGTACTCCCCGTGCCCCCATTCTATGATGTTCATAAGAACTTTGAATCTTTGACGTGCCCTCCCTTCCCTCTGTCTCTGTCTCTGTCTCTGTCTCTGTCTCTGTCCCCGTCTCCTCTCTCTCTCTCTCTCTCTCTCTCTCTCTCTCTCTCTGTGTGTGTGTGTGTGTATGAGAGAGATGCAGAGTAGCATTCCTGTGGCACCCTGGGCAAGGTTGCCCCCTGGGGGAAGAAGGAGATATCGTCTGAGCCCTGGAGGGTTTGCCCTTGCTAACTCGCCCCTCAGCCCTTCCAGGACCTCTCTTCATGTGTCTGTCCGCAGCCCCCCCCCCCCCAGTCTCCCAGGAACTCATGCTTCCTAGTGAGGATTCTGGCTCGACTCCATGCCTGCAACAGGCCTCTGTCCCTAGTGTCGCCCTGGAAACACCAGTGTTGGTGGCAGCCAGTAGGGAGCTGCATGACAGAGACCTTCCTGGGGGACCTGGGTGAGTTTGAGCCCATGCCTGGCACAGATGGGGAAGTGAACAGCCACAGAATGTCATCTGTCTGTCCCATCAGACCACGAGACCCGGCAATACAACAGACACCATGTCCCAGAGCTGTGCAGCCATGGGGCAAGGCTCAGGCTGGGACTCTGCAACTTTCAGGGAGCACACAACAGAGGGAAGTCAGTTTGCCTTTGACCCAGCCTTCGGCTCCTGTGCCTGAGTCTCAGAACCCTGGACACACAGCCCAGAAGGGGACCTAATGGGCTGCACTCTCAGCAGGGAAGCAGCCCAGTGTCCCATTCATTGCCCTCCAGGACACTCCTCTCCCCCACACCACTGCCCCGCATGAGGACCCTCGGCCCCACGGGGCAGGATGGAGCAGGGTGGCCACTCCCCTCCCACCCTCCATGTCAGGGCCAGGGGAGAGCCTCTGTGACGAGTGCTATTTTCCTAGAGACCTGAGCAAATGCTGGCCTTGGGATCTGCCCACATGCCATGGTTTGTTAGACCAGAAATAGAACGGGAAGCGTTTCGCTCTGATTTCTGTGTTCATAATTCTAGGGCAAGCTGCCCTTATGAGATGTAGATGGGGGGGGGGGGGTGACTGGCGTGCATAGTTGCATGTCCTTGACAGAGCTCCAGTTAGCGGCTCTCCTAAGTGGTCACGTCTGAGTATTGACTTGTCTCAGCCTAGAGAGAGCAAGAGAGAACACAAGCACTTGCAGGGGCTTCCTTCTCATCCCGACAATTAAAATACAAATCCAGACAGATGGGCAAAGGCCCTGAACTCAGGGCTCCTTCTGAAGAACAGACACGCCTCCAGACCCAGACCTTTGCAGATGAAAGCAAACGGACCGTGGCAGGGGTCTCACTGGTACCCCCTGCCTTGATATCATCAGTGAGCTGTCCTACATCTTTGCAGAGAGCACATGCTAATGATTCAGCTTGAATTAAATCTAAAAATGTGTGCAGATGATCCAGGGGGTAGATATGTCCCTGGTTCTGAGCCAGCTGAGGGTGGTAACAGAGGCTCAGAGAGGTTAAGGAACTTGTCCTAGGTCACACAGCCTGGAAGGGCGGAGTTGGGATCCGAACTCCTGTAATTACACATTAGCCTCATCCTCTTATCAACCCTGTGCGGTAGATGGTATTTAAAATATAATTTTACAGATCAGGAAGTGTGAGGAATCGGCTGCCTGTCCATTTCTGCCATTTGACCACAGAGGACACTGGGTAGTGTAACCTGAATGCTATCTGTAGGCAGTCATTGTGGGACTCAGGAAGGGAGTGGCGTGGGCAGGAGAGGGCGGGCCCCAGGGAGGAGCCGTGGGGAATGTGCAGCTCTGTATAGGCGGGCAGTCTAGGGAAAGGTATCCTTCTAGCCCCAGATCTGGGAGTAGTTTCTGAGGCAGGAGCATCCTTGAGTTCTTGTAGAGAGTGCTTCTGTGCCTGAGAGCCTTTGTGTTTCCTTCTGTCTCCCAGCATGCCTTGCTGCTTCTCCAGGTTCCGCCACCATCCCCTAGGCCTGTCTGAGCTGGGTCACCGTGCCGGTTGGAATTTTTTTTTTTTTGTCAACTTGACCCAAACCTAGGTATATCAAGGAAGAGGAAATCGTAATTGAGGAAGTGCCACAGGAAATTGCCTGAAGGCAGGTCTGTGGGGCTTCTTCTTGATCGATAATTGAGGTGGGAGGGTCCAGCCCACTGTGGGCGGAGCCACCACGGGGCGAGGGGTGGGGGCGGGAGACCCGGATCAGCAGGCCTAGGAACAATCCAGTGAACAGCATCACTGCTTGCCTCCTGCATCAGTTCCTGCCTCCAGTTCCTTCCCTGACTTTTCCTCAGGGATGGACCATACTCTGAAGTGAAATGCAGCCAGCCGCCTCTCCACAAGTTGAATTTGGTCAGGGTGTTTATCACAGCAGGGGGAAGCAAAATAAGATGACGGTGGAAGTTGGTCAGCTACAGCGCACTCTGAGACATGGGGTGGAACTGAAGAAACCTGAGTGCTGACCCTGGCTAGTGATGTGGCTGGTGACCACCGGGGACTGGCCCTTGTAGAGGCTTCATGCAGCCCGCGCTCAGGGGCCACACCCCTCCTCCCTGACAAGAAGGAGCACAGCAGAGAGGCATTCAGTTCTAGGTTCTCTCCTGCTGGGGCTCCACTCATTGTGGAGAAGAAAACATTTTCTGTGGCGTAGATGTGATGCCTGGCTGTGGGAGGAAGAGTGTGGCTGGAAGACCCAGGCAAGGCAGTGTGGCCCGATGCCCTCTCCACAGTGGTGGCTACATTTAGGCATCACCTGGCAGGGTAGAAATGGGGAGGTGTGGCTCCTGGCTGGGTCTTCTGAAGTTGGCTATGGAAAGGGTTGGCTGTGTAGTGAAGGCTGACTGTTTGTCTCACATGGGGGCTATGCAGTACGTATCTTTCCCACTTATGTTTACATCGGCTTGGGGCGGACTAGAGATTGTGTGGTCTGACAGAAGCTGGGATGCCTGGGTCCCTGTCTACACCCCATTATCCTGGCTTTTTACAGGATCCTGGCTAAAACAGCCACCAAAGGTCAGGACAAAGAGCCCAACAGGAAAATGGATGAATGGAGGATTTGAAGATCAGACAAGGGAGCCGTCACTGACTGTGCCAGAGGGTGTCAGGGGGCACAGCTAAGGTTGGACAGGCTCAGGTTGACGATTGGGGGTAGAGTGGAGGACAGGTCAGGGTTACCTTTCTCTTCTCCCCAGGAGACTGGATTCCCCATTGTTCGGTACCCAGCAGAGGCTG
The DNA here is from genome assembly GCA_019843855.1 of Hylomyscus alleni. Lineage (NCBI taxonomy): Eukaryota > Metazoa > Chordata > Mammalia > Rodentia > Muridae > Hylomyscus > Hylomyscus alleni. Next base: position 7,274 of record JADRCC010572245.1, on the reverse strand, counting down.
CACGGACCTGAAGCTAAATGGCAAGGAGGTTGAGAAATCTTGGAACCACAAGTCCCAGCCTCAGGGCTCTAGCCGTGGAGAGCAGTCTCCCACCCAGGAACCAATGGCTGCCTGCTGCCCTCACCCATTCCTGACGACAAATCCTTACACCCATGCTGGAAGCACATCCCCTGTGTGGTCCCAGCCAGCCCCTGGCCTACACTTCCTGCAGAGAGTGTTAACTGCAGGTCTCCTTGTGTGTGGCCTCTGGAGCTTTCTGGGGAAGTAAGTCAAAAAGTTAATTTGATTTTGAACAGATCCTTAAGTTGGTTCCCCGAGGCCTTGATCAATTTGAATTCTGCGCTCCACTCGGCTGTCTGTGCCCTCCTGGTGATGGTGCAGGGATAATGTTGGTAGGTTTCACATTCTCTCACCCACAGGAGTAACCCCCAGAGCATGGCATTTGAAGTCACAGCCAGCGGAAGACAGGAAGGGGCAAACAGGGTTCTCCGTATTCTCCTTCTTGTCTTTTGTGCTTCTGACATCTTTTTCTTCTGTGGAGGCCTGGATGGTTGCTGGGGTCTTGACATGGAACTGTGTGTTTCAGTAGACATCTACTTTATTTCCTGTTTCCCTATGAGAGTTCAAGCTTCTTTTGTTTGCTCCAGAAAGAGCGGTAGGCCCTCACCACTCTCCCTAGCGGGTTTCTCTACACACTCTTGACGGGCACAAAGGATCTGACAGGGCCTGCACCCCAAATGGTTGAAAGTGGGGGTGCCACCTAGTATTGACCCCTTGTGTTCATAGTGATGTCATGAGCAGGGATTGGGTGCCCACTGGCAGATGAGCTGCATCCCACACAGCCCTCAGATGGAAAGGGATTGTGACATCAGCTGCAACATGGCCGGCCCAGGGGCATTCTGCTCAAGGATGAAGAGACCAGGAACTGTTCCGTTTACACAGCGGTCCTCGTCAAGATAGACAGCAGGACCAAAGTGTCAGCCACAAGCTGCAAGAGGTGCTGGGGACTTGGAGTTCTTACGGGGACATAAACATAAGGTTGAAGATGTGAGAAAGTTCTGGGGATTGACAGCCATGATTGTTGCACAACGTGAGTGATCTGGGTGTTTCAGGGAGGCCACTTAGAAATGGCTACCTGTGTCACCTGAATCTTATCAAGTGTGTACAGGGGAACCAGACTCCATCCTGGGTGGCATCCAACTCCTTGGTTCCAGCACAGTACCTTGACTAGAGCTGTGGTGGCCTGTGTTTGGAGACATCCTGTTTGTGACTTTTTGTGATTTTCAGTTTTTCTCCTAACTCAGCTTCCTCCCTAGTAATTGAGACTGGACTGTTGTACTTATTTAACAAGCTTTAAGGGCACAACAACTGAGCAGTATTACTCTATTTTAATCCTCTAAGCTACTGTGTCTACCTCCCAGCCAAAATCCCTGTGGCTCTTGCTGTTACTGATCTGGGCTCCAGGTGTTTTCTCATGGTGTCTTCTGGACCCTCTCCTCTCTCTCCCTCTCCCTCTCCCTCTCCCTCTCCCTCTCCCTCTCCCTCTCTCTCTCTGTGTCTGTGTTTCTGACTGTCTTTCTTTCTCTCTCTCTGTCTCTGTCTCTCTTTTGCGTGCACACACACACACACACACACACACACACACACACACACACACCACTAGGAGGAAGTCCAGCTCTGTTCTCTCCTCTGCTCAGTCATTGGTTGACCAGCTTTATTGACCAATCAGAGAAGCATTGGGGAGCAATACTTATACGGCATTGAGACAGGAAATTCTCAGAATAAGGGTTGCAACCAGATATGGAGGCACAGAGATCAGCATTTGAATAATACAAGGATAATTCTTACAGAGTGCACAGTAACATTATGCCTATAATCTCCAGCTGGGATGTGGAGGTCAAGTGTGTTGGATAGACAGAAAGATAGGTTTCCTGCAAGGAAGAGAGGCAGAGGTGGAGGCAGGGATGTGGCTGCAAGAAGCGCACCCTCCTGGACTGGATCAAGCCAGTGTGTGAGCCTCCTCAGCTGCTGAGAGGAAGCTGGGACAAGGTAGGGACTGAAAAGGCAGAAAGTCAGGCAGGAAGACCAGACTCTGGTGTTTGCAGGGCCATATTCCTTCCAGGATCTACATGACCAGGTTTCTCTTGACTTGTACAAACATTCCTATGCCCTCGTTCACCCTCTCAGGGTTTCTCCACTGAATATCTTTGTGTCTTATCCCTCTCTTTGTAGACACAAGTGTCCACAGAGTTGACATCTTTGAAGGCCTGTCCCCCAGTACAGACCTATCGAGACTTCCAGTAGTTGTGAGTTTCAATCCAGTATAGATGTGCTGGCTCCAGGCATGTTCCTGAGCTCTCTACTCACAAGAGCCCTGTGCTCAGACTTCTGTTTCTAGCCTTCGTCACAGAAGGACCCCAGGCTCCATAATGTTACCCAGGCTTAGTGTTTAAGCTGGTCTTGCAGAGGGCAGACTTCAGTTCCCAGCACACACAATATGGGTTACAGCAATCTCTAACTCCAGCTCCAGGGGATCCAACAGCCTTCCTACCTCCTCAGGCACTGCGTCCGTGTGCATAGACTTCCATACAGGCACTCATGCATATACCTAATCAAAAATAAATTTAACCTTAAGAAGAGGAAATAAGTATCTTTGTCAGGTGACCTCGGCAAGAGAGCTCAGCTCTTCCATGGTCCATCAGGTCCAGGAACCAACCTGGCAGGGCTCAGAGGAAAACGGCTTTAGTGATTTTACTCGGGAGTGCACTCCAGGGGGATGGTCCATAAAATGACTGGTGGTGTTAAAAACTGCCAAGCCCATGAAAGCCTAAACCTTGGTGACAGGAGATGTCGAAGCAGCAAGTCACTCAGGACCCCATCCCCTTGCTCTGGAAGGCCGATGTGACACCCTGGGGTGGGGTGCTGGTGAAGGATCTCTGGGTCACTGCCTCTTGCCAAGGTTCTAAGACTGGAACTGTTTCAGAATATAAAACAAATAAACCAAACCAGTAAATCGATGACATACATCCTGCTGCCTTTTTCAGTTAGTGGCTGCCTATACAAGGGCCACCTTCCCTCCGGGAGAAAGATTTTTACCTGTGAGTACAGATGAGACTGTGGAGACAGCTACCCTACCCGCCACCCTCACACGCGTGTGCTGCAGAACGTGTCTTTCCTGGGAGTCATGGTGGGCCATTGCAACTCTTTGGAGTTGGTGGTGTTTTCTTTCTTGTTTGTTTATTTTGAGATGGTGTGTGAGTGAGTGTGTGTGTGAGTGAGTGTGTGTGTGTGTTTGTGTGTGTGTGTGTGCGCGCGTGCGCACTCGGTGTGGTGTGTACAAGTGTGCAGGAACCTGCAGAGGCCAGAGTAGAGCGTTTATCCCCTGGAGCTGGAGTTACAAGTGGTCTGAGCCTCTCCATGTGTGTGCTGGGAAGCGAACCCTGGTTCTCCAGAACAGAAGCAAGTGTTCCTCACCACCGAGCATCCCCTCAGCTCTGGGGTTTCCTCTCGGTCACTGTGTTTGGAACAGACTTGTGGCCATGATGGTGATGACATGATGGTGGTCCCAGCCAGTGTGCTAGGCTGGAGTTCAGGCAGGAAGGGAAAGTGCTGCTGTACCCGGGTGTGGGTCCTGTCTCTGTCTGCAGACCCTGGCTTTTGTACCCCTGTCACCCCACAGGCATGGAGCACTGTTCTCTGAGCCTCTCTTGGCTGTTGCGGTGACACTGGACCCTCTACTATCTTATCTGTCCCTTGACAGTATGTAGTGGAAATGGTTACCCAGCTGTTTGTCACCTAACATTCCAGACTCTAGACCCATGCAGTGTGGGGACCTTGTCACCCGCTCTGGGATGGGATTTCTCAAAGGTGTCATTGTTTTGGGATCACCCACAATCCTCCTGTGAGTGAGCCCTTCCCCGTGTTCCTGTAAGTATGCTTTGTGAACTCATCCCTTCACCAAGCTAGACTTGGGTGGAGTCATTTCTTTCATCTGGCATCCGTTCGTGATTCTGAAGGAAAAACTGTACCACACCCATGCTCACCACGGCTTTGGGGTTGTCTCATCCGCTTCTGCCCTCAAAGCTTTAGAAACAGATCCCCATTCTCTGCTTAGGACCCACAGGGTCATTTGGCTCTTTGCTGCCTGGATCCTGAGGAGACAGGATGTATGACAGAGTCTAGAGGACAAGGGTTTGTGTCATGGGTGTGGCTGGGGTGGGAGCCTTGAGGCCTGAGAGCACAGGGCAGAGAGAGAGAGGTCAGTGAAGGGCAGGAGGCACACATCATGCAAAGCTAAGAGAGAGAGAGAGAGACAGAGACAGAGAGAGAGACAAAGAGAGACAGAGAGAGACAGAGAGCGCAGATATCACCTGCCTACTGCCCTGTCATTCATTCACGAGGTGTGTGGTCATCCATTCTGCCATGCACGCACGCATGCACTCATTCATTCATTCCTTCATGTGGTCATTCATTCTGTTGTGCATGCATGCATGCATGCACTCATTCATTTATTCATATGTATTCATTCATTCATTCATCCCTTCATTCATGCCAGCAGTTGAATGCTGAGATTGTTGTACCATCCCAAAGGACATTCTGACCCCCCGCTCCCGACTCCCATCACAGAAGACTCGTCATCAGCAGTTCAGCTCGAACCGATGAGTGCTGTGTACAGCTGGGCAAGGCTGCAACTGAAGGTCAGGCCGCCTCAACTCCATCCTCAGGAGGTCTTGAGGAGAACAATGTCTGGCTTACCTGCTGGAAATTGACCAGAGAGTAATTGGCCTCCTGACTTTGGTGATCTGCACGCCGCTTCGGTCTTGATGATATAATCATGGGGCGGAGAGGGGGCACAGGACTGCAGCAAGCCCGAAATGAGCCTGGTCAAGGCTCTGGCTCTGCTCCATACTACAGCGAGGGAGGCGGGGAGGGAGGAGGCAGAGGGGTTTATCTGAGGAAAGCTGAGATCTGTGTAGTCAGGGGCTATGGGCTGGATGCAGAGGCTGCAGAAGAAGAGTGGGGAAGGCATGCTGGAGTCTGGCAGTGCTATGGAGAACTTGGGGCCCGAGTGTGAGGTCAAGTTGGGTGTGGAGAGTCCGTCGATCACCATGGCTGCTTACATGTGGGATTGGACTCAGAAGGTGCCCGGGCTTGCCATGCTGACATTCGAAGTTCCTTACATGCTGAGCACAGCCCCCACTGGTCCCCACAGCAGCTGCGTGCAGAGGCCTCATGTTTGCACAGTGCTCTGCAGTTAGTACCAACTTGCACCTATTGGTCCTCTGGGAGACGAGTAGGTCGGGAGCGTAAGTGATTTGCCCAAGGTCAGTGAGTCAATCAGCAGAGCGATTATTGAACTCTATTAGAGAGCTTCTTGCAGCAGCCCCTGAGAGGCTGGTGGGGAAGGGCACAGACCTGACTGGGCTCTGCAGAGAGGGAGGAAGGCTGGGTGCAGAGACACCCAGGGTGCACTCCAGCGAGCAGATTCAGGTATGCACAGATACCGTGTCCTTCGGACACACGCATATGTGTGCACAGAACACATGTCAACTCATATACATGCTTTCATACCCAGCCATGTTGTAGAGCATGTAGAGTCACATGTGCAGGAGCACACAAACCAACCTTATGCATAAACACCACGAACGTACAAAAATGATCACCAGAGTGAGTCCCAGCCTGAGGGCTTGTGTGTAGATGGCTGTCACCCACAGGTGTGACAGGCAAGTTGCAGAAGCAGTCCACTTGGACTGTGAGCTTCCGGCCTGACTGCCCAGCACCAGTTGAGTGGTGTGTTAGGAGCCTAGTGTCCAGACGCAGTTGTCCAGCCTCACTCTCAGCCACCACACCCCACTGTCTCCTTGGAAAGAGCCAGTGAGCCCAGGCAGGCGCTCCTTGCTGCAGCTCCCTCCGCAGCTGGAAAGGAAATAATCAAAATAATCTGTGCAATCATGCTAAATAACTCCGCATAACGATAACAAACGGTCTTCGGAGACACCCTCGGAGGCCCGGAGTATTCTGAAGAGAGCACCGTGACAATTTCCTAAATTAATTGTTTCAGGCCCTCCAGCCACAGGCAGCCTGTGCTGAGATGCGATAGCTTCAGGCTACCTGTGCCGAGTGTGGCTCAGTCTTCCCAGCCCCGCTTCCGCCCGGGGTGGACACAGTGTCCAGGACTCAGCTGCTATCCTCTCCCAGGAGAGCCTGAACTCTCCCGACCTCCTGTGGTGCTGGTGCTCCCAATCCTCCATCCTCCACAGAATGGGGTCTGGACTGTGGAGCTGGGCAGCATCATCTCCCTCAGGCCCCTATCCGCATCATCGGTGGCTTCTACCCTCACTGCTGCACAGAACTGAATCCTGTGTGTGCCTTGGAGTTCCATAGAGCCTGATGGAACCCCGAGGACCACAGATGAAAGGACTTTACCAAAAAGTGTGAGGCTTACTGTGTGCCTTTGGCTCCAAGTGCTGAGCAAGCAAATCTGAGATGGAGGAGCTGACTGGCCCTGCAGCCTCTCTGCAGGCTCCACAAGGATCCTCCTGTCTCCCCAGCTCCTGAGGGCAAGCCTTGGCTTCTGGTTACTAACCAGTTCCCTCCTTGGTCTTCATAGGACCAACTCAGATGCTATGCACCTGTCTCCATAGATCTTCAGGGTCTTTGCTGTAGATAGTCATCTATTAGTAGATATTCCCAGGCGGAACTTAGGTGTGCACATCAGAACCCGGGCAAGAGTCATCCTGTGCCTCATCACCGTTACCAACATTTCCTAGTCTTTGCCTCCATTTTGCTGACTTATAAAACCCCACCATGGATGAATGGGGCAGCCTGCCAGCTGCGTGTCTTCAGACTAGGAGAGCAGAGGCTCACGGCCAGGCTGGGTCTAAGTCACAAGTGCTGGCCTAGGAGAGCAGAGGCTCACGGCCAGGCTGGGTCTAAGTCACAAGTGCTGGCCTTGGGTATGAAGCTTGCTTCCTCTCTCTCCTGCCCAGCCCCAGCCCAGCCCCAGCCCAGGGTGACCTCCCAGATATCGTCAGCACACACTCTAGATGGTGTAGACACTCACAGAGGGGACCTTCTCCAGTCTTGGTCTGTGTTGGTAGCGCCTGGTGTTAGACGTGTGATCTCATTGGCCCTCAAAGGTATGCTACCTGAAGTGTCTTTCCTTGTTGTATGAGGGCTACCTGAGATGCTGGGATCTGCTTCACTCAGACAGAGCTTGTACCGAGGCAGGAGGCAGCTGCCTCTGCCTACCTATGGGCTGTATGATGGATGAG
>JADRCC010572244.1:0-14439 GCA_019843855.1 Hylomyscus alleni | reverse complement strand
GAAAGCAGGCAAAAGAGTCAGAGACAGCTCTCCACCCACAAGTTAGGAGTCTCACGAAAGACCAAGTTACAGAACCATAATATATGTGCATAGGACCTAGGTCAGACCCATACAGGCTCCCTGATTATTGTTTGAGTCTCTATGAGTCCCTCTGAGCCCCTATCAACCTGCTGAGTTGATTCTGTAGGCCATTTTCTCATGGTGTTCTTCTTCTTCCTCTTTCCCAGGGTTCCCAAGCTCCACCTAATGTCTGGATGTGGGTCTCTGCATCTGCTCCCATCAGTTGCTCGATGAAATCTCTCTCTCTCTCTCTCCCTCCCTCCCTCCCTCCCTCCCTCTCTCTCTCTCTCTCTCTCTCTCTTGCCAGTCATGACTTGTTCTATCCTAGGTCTCTGGACTATCCAGCCTCTGGTTCCTGGCCCTCCAGGCAGTGTCAGAGATTGGCTCCCTCTCATGGCTTGGGTTTCGAGCTGGACCAGTCGGCCACTCCCACAAGTTTTGTGCCACCTTTATCCCAGCACACCTCGTAGGCAGGACAAATTGTAGGTTGAAGGTTTTGTGTCTAGGTTGGTGTCCTAACTCCTCCCTGGGAAGCCTTGCCTGTTCAGGCTTTCTATCCTTCATTACTAGGAATTCCCCCTAGAGTTACCCTTCTAGATTCCTGGGAGTGTCCATTGCCCTAGGTTTCTACCTAACTCCCCAATTCCAGTAGTCTCTCCCAGTACTTTCTCCCTCCATCTCCTATAACCTGTTCAGTCCTGTTCCCAACCCCACTCACCCACCAGTCCAGTCACCCTTAGAATCTATGCTATTTCCCCTTCCGAGGGAGATCCCTGCGTCCTGCCTTGTTATTTAGCCTCTCTGTGTCTGTGGACTGTAGCATGATTATCCTTTACAGCTAATATCCATTTATAAGTGAGTTCATACCATATTTGTCTGTCTGGGTCTGGATTACCCCTCTCAGGATGACTTTTTCTCCTAGTTCCACCCATTTTCCTGCAATTTTCATGATTTAAAAAAAAACAAACAGCTGACTAATACTCCATTGTGCGAATGTACCACATTTTCTTTTTTCATTTTTTTTTGGGGGAGTGGGTTGAGAGATACCTAGGTTCTTTCTAGTTTCCGGCTATTGTGAATAAATCCAGTGAGCATAGTTGAGCAAATGCCCTTGGGGTATGATAGAACATCCTTTGGGTTTATGCCCAGGTATGGTATAGCTGGGTCTTGAGGTAGATGGATTCCCAATTTTCTGAATACCCACCATATTGATTTCCAAAGTGGCTATACAGGTTTGCACTCCCACCAGCAATGAAGGAGTCTTCCCTTTGCTCCACATCCTCAGTAGCGTGAGCTGTCCCTCGTGTTTTTGATTTTAGCCATTCTGACAATTGTAAGGTGGAATTTCAAAGTTATTTTGATTTGCATTTCCCAGATGACTAAAGATGTTGAACATTTTTTCAAATGTTTCTGACCATTGGAGGGAGATCTTACTATATATTTCCACCTAAGTTATTTCATACTTTTCTAAAAATTTAAATAAAAAATTTCAGTTAGAAATTTGATTGTTCCCCGGTGGTGGTTGAGTACACCTTTAATCTCAAACCAGCAGGATCTCTGTGAGTTCGAGGCCAGCCTGGTCTACAGAACTAGTGCCAGGACAACCAGGGCTACACGGGGATACCCTGCCTTGAAAAACAAACGAACAAAAAAGACATTTGATTGTATCTTTGTTGGCATTCTAGTTTCTATAAAGTAGTGCTAAAGAAAACAATATAATCTAAACGAGATGAGTCTAAATATGAAGATTCATAGAAACTTCTGCCTTTCTGTGAAATCCTTTAGGATTTGAGAGGGCAAAGCTGAAAGAGTAGAATTTTGGTTGATCTTCTTATCCCTGTTTACAGAGAGCATTGCCAGACTCTCACAGTGCGAAGCTAACGTCAAGGAGCTCACTGAATCCAGAAGGCATTAACCTCAGAGAACACTGCATTCTCTTTGCCCTCAAAAGAGAGGACTCCTGTCTGGCTGGACTGCCGAGTCTCTTGCAGATCTGGGGTGCTGGTGCAGGTGTCTTTGGAGATGAACGACTATACCTTGAAGAGTTTTACTTATATGACTTATATTTTTCTGTTAAAAAATAACAATAGCAACATCGTTGTGATCAGCCAGGTAATACTGAATAAGAGAAAGTAAAGAGTAATTTCCCTCCCTGCCTAACTTCTTCGCACTATATAACCACTGTTAAGAGTTTACTATGGGGTAGGGGTTGAAGTTCATTCGGTAGAGTGCTCAGCAAGTATTCGTGAGACCTGAGATTCAGTTTCCCAGCATTGCATAAACCAAATGTGGTGCCCCACACTTGTAATCCTCACACGTGGGAAGTAGAGGGAGGAGAACCAGAGTGGGAAGAGAGATGGGAGGCCTGGGTAAAGGGGAGGGTATGGAGAGGAACAGTTAACACTAAAGGCCATTTGAAAAGCTCCATGGATATCTACTACTGTAGAAGCTTCCTAAAATATAGGCCTTAACGATATTTAAGTAGCATCAATGTATAATGGGGGAGACAAGGAAAACCTACAGTACCATCTTGAGTCATGGACCTGTCTCCCAAACAGCACAGGCTGTTGTCAAGGCTAGTGGTGGCTCCCATAACCTGATGGTAAGTCTCTTTTGCTGAAAACAACACTCACTTAATGTCATGAAAACGTTGAGTTGGTGCCCAACCAGAAACTTCACATCTACTGACTAGAATTCATACTGCTAGAAGGTACCCTGCATGTGACTGGAGGAGAAAGGTCATCAATATAGCCCATATATAAACTCTGCAACCTACAATCATGACTTGCCTGCAAGACATACTAGTCTATTAGTGGCACAAATGTTACAGGAGTATCCAACTACTTTTTGATTGGATATAAGGCCCACTAAATCAGATGGAACCCATACCTGACACTGTTAATATGGCCCAAACCCTGAGACAAGATAGGCAATAGGTAGGCCTAGGGGAAAATCTATTATTTTGATAAAGAAACATATTAGGATGACTTCTAATGGCATATTGTTGTATTCGTAGACCAGTATATCCTGCTACACCCTCATCAGAGAAGCTTCTCCTAGTAGATGGTAATTAACAGAGACCCATAAGTGGTCAATATGCAAAGAAGGAGAGACTTTGGAGCACTCAGTCCCCAAGGATCGGGGAGTGTGCTCAAGGATCTATGTGGAAGAGGACATGGGAAAATTTAAGAGTCAGATGTGGTTGATGAAGCCAAGGAGATAGTCTCCTCTAGAAACAACAGGCCTGACATGCAAATGACCTGAGAGACCGTGGCAGCATATACAGACTTGCACAGGATCAAGCCTGGCGGGCCCTAGCACACAAGGTCCTATATCTAACCAAGAAGCTATTTGCAGTTGATACCTGTGGCAAAGGGAAAATCAGTTTTCTCTAATCTAGTGTCACTGGGTGTACCAACCACACTCCAGGCAGGCCCCGGGGAATAGCTGACAAACATAAACACCACGTTTTGTTTGTTTGTTGTGTGTGTGTGTGTGTGTGTGTGTGTGTGTGTGCATTTTGTTTTGTTTTGGCTTTTTGCTTGCTTTGGTTTCCATTTGTTGTTAAAGAGAGGTAGAGAAAGGAAAAGAACATGAAGTTGGGTGGGTAAAGAGGTCGGGGAGGGGAGAACATGATCCAAATATACTGTAATAATAATAATGTAATAATGAAATATTATATAATAATTATATAATAATGAAAATATTATATAAGAAAACACACACTCTAAAATGATTATAAATTATGCATACCTACTATAAATACACATATATAGATCAGTCCTGGTGGTTACAGGCCTATACTTCCAACTGGACAAGAGGATCGTAAATTCAAAGCTTACCAAGGCTACACAGTGAGTTCCAAGCTGTCCTGGGCAACTCTGCATGACGACTCTGCCTTCAGACTCCAGCATCTGCAGAGAATAAGGCCTGTGGCAAAGCTCTCAGAGTGAACACAGGGCAGTGATTGGGTTTTTAATTCTTACACATATAACCCTAAGGATTTTATGATGAATTTCCTTATAAGTCCCTCACTGCGATATCTGCATTTCTATTTCTGGAATTGCTTCTGGGTTGTATATGGAAAGAAACAGAGGGCAAAGGATGGGCAGTGCTGTGCTAGTTAATATGTATCACAGTGATACGAAACAAGATCATGTGCAGGTGATATCGATTATAAATCGCTAATGCTTAAATTAAAAACGGAAACAAGGGACCACCAATATTTCCCACAGAGTGGTGCTGAGCCTAGAGATTCATTGGCTACCATCTCTGGTGTTAGATAGGCTGTCTCTCCTCCAGGCACAGGGAAAATGATCTGCAATGCCAAACAACTGTTACTACTTACATCTTTCTGGTTGTACTTGTTCTTCTGTATCTACAGTCTTAAGAGTTTAACCAGATTAAGCTGCTGTCTGTGCATCTCCATTTTCCTAAGGCAATTGATTCTGAAAAGGTAAATGTTCATTCAGTTCTTCTACATCCCTGACAGAAAGCTATCCTTGAATGAAGTGGTTGTGCTCTCTCCCCCACCCCCTCTCTCTCGTGTATGTGTGTGTGCATGTGCGTGTGTGTGTGCATATGCATGTGCGTGTGCGAGTGTGTGTGTGTGTGTGTGTGTGTGTGTGTGTGTGTGTGCTAGGCTATGCAGGATTAATTTTTTTCTTTTAAGCCAAAATTAGAAATAGATTCTCTTACTCCATGGAAGAAAATGATCCCATCAGGCATGCTTTGAGACACTCCTCTAGTTAATCTAGGAAATTAACACAACCCTTTATGCTTTCTATTTATCTCCAGAAATGTCTCCTTCCCCAAAAATTTACAGCGAAGCTCCCAGCCTTGACGCCGTCCCCTGATTGGTTACACCCGTGCCTTCGGATGCAGCGCTTTCTGCAGGATGCTCTCTCTTTGGGACAGTCCTCTACCTTTCCATAGAAATATCTAATCTTTCCAAGCCTCTTACGTCCCGACTGTAGTGAGTTGGGAGGTGACAGGTAGAGCTTCTTGATGCTATAACTACCCGATGATTTCAAACATTACATTAATTTTTATTTTGACAAAAGCCATCTAGGAAAGGCTCTGGCAAGCCTGTGAGTATCCTGGACATGGCACCGTTTTTTGCATGGCTGCGATGGGTGCCCTCTGGAGAGGCACAGTCTAAGAGACTTCATCCCAGGATTGCTTCTCACTGCTGATGTGCCTTTCCGGCCACAATTACATAGTCTAACGACTCTTGGGCATCAGCCCACTCTATTGGGCAAATTTCTTGCAGATCACCATGAAGATGAACGTTCATGAACGAATGCTGTTAAGATGAATTAATGACTTTAGAGAATTCCTGATTTAATTAAAATATTTTAGGAAGAAAGTTTAAGGAGATGGTTTTAATTGTTTTGCAAGAAAGATGTAATAAAGTCAGAATCAAGAATAGAATGGGCCACCTCAGAGAAGAATAAGTAAAAGCTGCATAATAAGGAATACAAGAAGCTTTCATACATTGCACTAAGAAGAGAAATAGGTTTGGGACAAGCTTGTGATCCAGGAAAAACATCCATTCTAGGTCAGGTCCAAGGATGAGGTCACAGATGTGCACCATAACAAAGTGAGTCCATGTGAAACTGTTGCTTTGAATTTAAATTGAGCTTATAGATTGGAACACTGCTTTGAGCTTCCTATCAACATCCTTCTGTAGCTTCCCTTTGTGGAACATTTTATCTATGAGGTAATTTTAAAAAGAACTTTTGTCTAAGAAGATATAACAAAGCAAGAGAGAAAAAAAATACAGTATGGCTTGTGGGGCTCTGCTCCATCCATCAAATGTATTTATGTCTATCTGCCTATATGAGTATACATTTAAGAGTTAAAAGGGTTCAGAGTTTCTCACTGGGTATTCTTGCCCACCCTGGATAATTTAGCTTTGTTCAGTAGTACTGACCTATAAATCACCTATTGCTGTCCATGGGCCTCCAGAGCCTATCAGCACAGCCCAACCACTAATGCCATACCCCCCTTTTGCTGCCTGCCTCAGTTTACCCTGAGATGTCAAGTCTGGTCTTTGACATTTTTTTCTAGATAATTTTCCTATCAATTGACTATGAAGGATTATTTTAATAATCCTTATCATTTTCATCAAGCCCTATCTTCATGACTGTACAACATAGCTGTAACATAGCTATTTTCTGCAGGTTGGTTGTAACGGTTGCCATTTTGGACAGTGATTATCCACAGAAGACCTGCCCGAGATCCTGCCTATTAATGCTCTCTGTGGAGGAGGGCAGATGCTCACAGGACTCCCTGGAGCTGGAGCCCAAGGGGCTCTAGAACTTTCTGAAGGACCAGAAGGTCCTTCCTCATCCTGTGGTTGAACAAGAGGTAAACAATGGAGTGGAACTCTTCAGTGGTGTATGTGTCTAACAGTTGCCCTTGGGACTCTTCGGTGCTTACAACATTTTTACTAGTCACCTACACTCCTGGGACTGTTTCCTAACTCGGCCACCTCGGTTCCTCGGAATGCTTGGGTGAGTCATGATGGCTGTGCACAGGGCTCTTCTACAGGGTACCTAACTGCCTTGAGTCGTCCCTATAAGTCACCACAGTGAACACCTTGGCTCACCGAGTCGCACTTGGACGCATTCATTTCTTTGGTCTGTCCCGCTTTGTTTATGATGAATAGGCACAGAAGATTCTTTATGTCTTCTTCGGAAAGCTGCTTTGCCAGAGAAAACACAGCGATAACAACAGCTACTGTTTAACGAGCTCTCGTTGCCAAATGTGTTCCAACAGACCCACACTGTGGAGCATTCTACTCCCCATTTTCCAGTTGAGAAACCTCAAGTACACAGAGACAAACATATTCAAGGACAGATGCCCCCAGGGGCTCACAGTTCCTGAGGTAGAGACTTGTACCCACTCTGCTGCTTCTCTTTCTCTTATAAGATACAGCACGTGCACACACACACACACACACACACACACACACACACACACACACACACAAATGGGGCTGGGTAGGGTATGGTTAGGTAGCCCTTGGTGGCAAACCTCCTGTTTCAGCTTGACAAGTGATAGGATCATAGGTGTGAGATAGCATGTCTGGCTAAAGATTCTGTCTCTTTTGGCTGGAGATTATTGCTGGAGTTTGGATGAGTGGAAGGCTTGGTCCTCAGCTGGGGTATTTCTGAGAGGGATGAAGACTTAGCGTGTGGAGAATCTAGCTGAAGGGTGGGGTACTGGGGGTACCTCCTTCACGGCCTCCAGTTCTTACTGTGCTCCTGGTGACCACAAGCCTTTGCTCCATTATGTACTTTTGCACCATGATGCCCAGATCCACTTCAGGCTGTGGGGATGGGGGCCAAATGACATGGACTTGAATCCTCTACACCTGGAGTCAAAATGAATAACTCCTTCAGAGTTATTTAGCTTAGGTATTTTGTCCAGGCAGTAAAAAGCAAACTGTGATCAAGGCAACTCTTATAAAGGACAACATTTAATTGGGGCTGGCTTATAGTTTCAGAGGTTCGGTCCATTATCATCATGGCAGGAACATGGCAGCTTCCAGGAGGGTATGGCACTGGAGGTTGAATGGAATAACCCAATAGGAAGCAGTCCCCTCCATCCATCCACCCCTGATGTCTAATCTATCTCCCTTTCTCAGTGAGATGGAAGCAACCCCCTACCCCAAGTCTTATATCCTCCTTGCTACTTAGCTTCTTTGTGTCCCTGGTTTGTAGCATGGTTATCCTGCACTTTGTGGCTAATACCCACTTATTATTAAGTGAGTACATACCATGCTTGTCTTTCTGGGACTGGGTTACCTCACTCAGGATGATTTTTTTCTAGTTCCATCCATTTGCCAGCACATATCATTGATGTCATTGTTTCTTAATGGCTGAATAATATGCCATTGAGTAAATATGCCCTTCTATCCATTCTTCAGTTGAGGGACATCTAGGTTGTTTCCAGTTTCTGGCTATTAGGAATAAAGCTGCTACAAACATAGTTGAGCAAGTGTCCTTGTGGTGTGGTGGAGCTTCTCTTGGGCATATGCCCAGGAGTGATAGCTGGACCTTAAGGTAAAACTAGTCCCAATTTTCTGAGAAACTCCAGATTGATTTCCAGACTAGCCTGTGCTGTACGCCAGTGAGCTCTAGAAGTCCGTGTTACCCACAGAGAAAAAACCTTGCCTCAAAAAGTTATTTGATTTATTTTTTTAGAAACAACATAAACGGCTTAACAGCCTAAATAATCCACATTTTTATATACCACTGGAACCAAAACAAAGCACAAACCAGCCATTCCCATAGGACACGAAACAGTCAACCTTTGCCACTGTCAGACACCAAGTCCCAGCAGAGTGCTGTTTACAGACACTGCCACCTAGCGACCAGTTCTAGAATTTACTCTGTGAAACTCCTGTACCCTAAACTCGTTATTTCAAAATGTAGATAGAATCTTGACTGAAATTTGAATTCGGAACCAGAGATCAAGAATCTCTTTTCTCTTCTCCCTTGCGCCTTCTTCCGTCTCTCTTCTCCATTTTCCTCCCTCCTCCTACCTCGTTTCTCTTCTCCCTCCATATTTTACCCCCCTTCTCCTCCCTGCTTCCCTCCTTTGTAACTTACCTCCTGCTTTCCTAGAGAAGAGCCTGGCTCTGTAGACCAGACCAGCCTCGTGCTGTGACGTCCCTGCCATATTGGGGTTACATTCCTAACATTGGGGTTATAGGCGTGCACCACCTGTTCTTAGCTAAAGACAGAAACCAGCAAAGTAATTGAACCATGTTTTAAAAATTAAGAAAAGAAAATAACTAAAATTACTAAAGATGTGTATTTCTATTATGTAGAATGACTTAGAGAAAATGCCAGATGCCCAGAGTCCTGGAGATGAACAAATAGCCTGAGGAATCAATCGTTTACTTTTAACCATTGTGTGTGTGTGTGTAGGGGGGCATTTGTTCATGCTGGTGTTTATGTATGCTTGTGTAACATGGATGTAGAGGGCAGAGGTTGATGTCAGAGTCTTCTTTAGTCACTATTTATGCTATCTTTTGAGACAAGGTCTCTTTCTCCTCTTTTTTTGTTAATATTTTTATTAGGTATTTTCTTTATTTACATTTCAAATGTTATCCCCTTTCCTGGTTTCCCCTCCGAAAAGCCCCTATCCTATCTTCCCCCTTCCCCCATTCACCAAACCACCTACTCCCACTTCCCTGTCCTGGCATTCCCCTATACTGGGGCATAGAACCTTCACAGGACCAAGGGCCTCTTCTCCCATTGATGTTCGCCAAGGCCATCCTCTGCTACATGTGGGGCTGGAGTCATGGGTCCCTCCACGTTTACTCTTTGGTTGATGGTTTATTCTCTGGGAGCTCTAGGATTACTGGTTGGTTCATATTGTTGTTCCTCCTATGGGGCTGCAATCCCCTTCAGCTTCTTGGGTCCTTTCTCTTGCTCCTCCATTGGAGACCCTGTGCTTAGTCCAATAGATGGCTGTGAGCATCCACTTCTGTATTAGTCAGGCACTGGCAGAGCCTTTCAGGAGATAGCTACATCAGGCTCCTGTCAGCAAGCACTTGTTGGCATCCACAATAGTGTCTGGGTTTGGTAGCTGTCTATGGGATGGATCCCCAGGTGGGGCAGTCTCCGGATGGCCTTTCCTTCAGTCTCTGCTTCATACTTTGTGAGACAGGGTCTCTCAATGAACTTGGAACTCATTTTTGCTGTCCAGCAAGCCCTAGGGACCCTCCTGCCTCTGCCTCTACAACGCAGAGGTTACAGATATGGAACTGCACTCAGCTTCTAAATGGGTACTGGGGATTTGAACTCAGGTCGTTATGGTAGTGTGGCAAGCACTGTATTGACATTCAATTCTCCAGTACCAGGAACCAAGTCTTTAAAATGATGTAAAAATAGTAGCTTTGGTCACTTAAGTGTTTTGAGTGAGAGACAAACAAAACAAAACAAAACAAAACAAAACAAAACAAAAAACCTTTGTAAAATGTTCATCACTTTTAAAGAATTAGTTTACTGATCTCTAACCATTGTTTGTTAAACATTTAGGGAGCTTACACATGAAGGCACTTACCTCTCTTAGCAGTCAGCAGTGAGCATGCCTATGGCATTGGTAGTAAGACAGTGATCACAAAGAGAGGTGAGGGTAGAAGAGACGGAATCTACCATTGCTACCCAAGAAGCTGATGCTCACCCTCTGCAGAGGAGAGTGGGCTGCTCCAGGATTTGGATTCCCAGAGCAAAAGCTGTACGCGCATCTGCAGAGAATGTGGGTCGAAGAGAAAAAGAAACAACTGGTGGAGGTTTTTCAGATCATGATAGTAAAAGTAATAATCAATCAAATAAAAAAAATAAATGATAGTAATACAATTTACTTGGATAATTGTTTAAACTTCTTACTATCAGCACATATACAAGTATTTTAGGGGCAAACTGCTTATTAATGTATATTCAAAGTGTCCTGTCCTTTATTTTCAGTTTGAACTTTGTATCAGAAACTGAATGTGTTTGTTACACTTTTATTCTTTTGTGAATGTGCTCTATTACCTTGAGCTAAGAGCTAAGGAGGGCCAAACTGTCTAACGTGTGCGCGCGTGCGCGCGCACACACACACACACACACACACACACACACACGAATGTGTGTGAGTGTGTATAGGTGTATGTGTAGATATGCCTGTGTGTGAATATATGTGTGTGTGTAAATGTGTATGTGAGAGACAGAGAGGAGAGGGGGAGGGGGAAAGAGGAGAGGGGGGAGAGAAAGGAGAGAGAGGGAAGAGAGAGAGAGAGACACACAGAGAGAAGCTTTTTAGTTTAGTCCATGCAGTTCAGAAGGGTGTTCAAGAGCTGCTGAAGCTGGTGATAAAGGAGTTTGTGAGAAGCCTATAGCGGTGCTAGAAACCAAACTGCGGTGACCTAGAAAAGCAGCTAGCAACCGTAAAGGCTGAGTCATCTCTCCAGCCCTGTATTGCCATTAATTAAAGTGTATTGGTTGGGATTTCCTTAGCTGAATTTCCATGCATTTCCCAACAAGGCCCAGAGGCCCCTAAGCTGGAACTGACTCAAATGCCTCCTTCCTGACCACTAGCTCTCAAGATACCAGATGACAGCATGCAAGCTTCCAGAGGAAGGAAGCAATCGATGGTCTTAGGAAACTATGACACCTATGATCCACACCAACCACCAGCATGGCACGATAACCCTAAGGATACAGTCACATGCACACCTTGGTGGTAACCAACAGCTGTCTAGGTGGACTTCAGACCTGATTAACAAGTAGGAAGTCATGCCTGATAATGGAAATTTTACCAACTTTCCAGGGCTAGTGAATTCATGGATCTTGGATAAGAAGTCACAACTGCCCCTTCATTAAACCAGAATAATTGCTAACTACATTCTAAATATTTGTCCTTATGCTCACAGATAAATGTATCCCTTGCTTCTCATCCAGGAAACTTCTCTTTGCAACAGACAGAGGCAGTTACAGAAAATCAAAACCAATCACAATGCAGAGTTGTGGAGCTTAGTCCCAGTGGATACATCTACAATACATCTCCTGCACCTAAGGCTCAGGGGTCCCTCCAGGAGAGACTGAGCAAAGATTGTAAGGGCCAGAGGAACAGGGAGTTTGGTGTACCTCCTAGGAACATCATGTTAGAAGCTACACCCATAAAGTCTCAATAACATGGCTGTTTAAACATGAGCTGAACAAGGATGACATCAGTGGACAGGCTAATGAGGAAAGAGGGACGCTCAAGAAACCTCAACCCTACACAAAGAACTATAAGCAACTAAGTAATACTGAGAGAGGTAGAAATAGCCTTTTCCAGGGAAGAGTATACCAATTGCCTATGCAATACAAACTCGTCAGCTCTGAAAACATACATACAATATTATACAGACTGAGCAGGTTGTATTTATGTGTTTTAGAGCATGCACATCACACATACACACACATACATACACATGCACACATGTACATACACACACATGTACACACAAACACGTAACAACAATTGATGAAAAAAATATAGTATATGTAGGAGAGATATATGGAAGACTTTGAAGGGAATGAGGTGGTTTAAATGTGCACGGCCTAGGGAGTGGCATTATTAGGAGGTATGGCCTTTTTGGAGTAGGTGTACCCTTATTGGAGGAAGTGCGTCACTGTAGGGGTAGGCTTTGAGACCCTTCTCCTAGCTTCCTGGAAGACAGTCTCCTCCTGTTTGCCTTCAGAACAAGATGTAGAACTTTTGGCTCCTCCAGTGCCATGTCTGCCTGATCACTGCCATGCTTCCTGCCATGATAATAGACAGAAGCTTCGAACCTGTATGCCAGCCTCAGTCAAATGTTATTGCTTATAAGAGTTGCCTTGGTCATGATGTCTCTTCACAGCAGTAAAACTCTAAGACAGAAGTTGGTACCAGGAGTGGGGTGCTGTGCTAGGCCTAACCATGTTTTTGTTTGGAGGAATGTGGATTTGGGAAGCAGTGCAATAGTGGAGATTAACGGGCCATCCTAGTAGGAATATGGACACCATTGGTGCTCAGGGTGATTTGAACTGTGGGGACAGGACTTAAGTAGTTTTAGAGGAGAACAATTTCAGTATGTGGCCTAGAGACTATTCTTGTGATATTTTGCTGAAGAATGTGACTGTTTTTTTGCTCTTGTTTGAAGAATCAGCCTGAGGCTAAGGCTAGGTGAAGAGAATCAGATTAATTGCATTGACAAAGGAAGTCTCAGAAAAGCCCAGTATGAACTTGTCCTCTGGTTTACTCTCAAAAAGTGTGTTTTGATCAAGTGTAGCAAGCTTAAAAAGAAAAAAAATACAAACTGTATGGTTCAAGTATTAAAGAGGCATCAGGAAGTGAAATGGAGCTAAAGCCTGTGTTCAAGGATATTAAACAGGTTGAGGGAGTGGTGACCTTGGGGCAAGATCCATCCAGCTAAGCTTATTATTTATGTGTTTGCAGTTGAACAAGGAATAGCTATGTCACATTAGGTGTTATTACCTGGTTATTGTTTTCATTTGGACTTTTAATCTGGAATGAACTACAATCCAGAAATCGAGGCAATCCTTGTGATCCAAATCTTGAAGCTGAAAGACACAGACTTTTGATCTGTATCTTGAGGAATAATGGGTATGAAAAGTCTTGACCCAGGCAATGTGGTATATGCCTTTAATCCCAGTATTTGGGAGTCAAGAGCCATGCAGAGCTCATGAGTTCAAGGTCAATCTACAGAGGAAGTTTCAGGACAATCAAACTTAGGCAGTGAGGAGGTTGGAAAGCAGAAAGCTGATGACAATGTATAGAATAAGGTGACCATGGTCCAGCTCCAGCAAGCAGCAGAACTTGGCAGCTTCAGCCATGTGGCACTGGCTTTAGAGTCAAGAATAGAAGGGACCACTGGGATAACTGATGCTGGTTAGCCAGAACTAAGAAATTAATGGTGATTAAGCAGAGACCAACATTATGGAGGTGAAATATTCTGGGACGTGTTTTCTGAGAGCATTAAGGAGCTGAGATAGCCAAGGTTGTACCTTGTGCTGAAGCTCGAGTTGGTAATATGTAAGAATCATCCAGTTGGTACTGGTTTTGAAGGCATGAAGGGGTCATGCAGAGCAGAAGCTTGGCACTGTGAGGGACCACTGGTGAAGGTGCAGCCTTAGTTGCAGTTGATGGCCCAGGACTGAAGGGGTCATGCAAAGAAGCTGAGGCTTGGCACCATGAAGAGAGCCTATGAAAGGCTATTGGTGAAGCCTACTTGCAGCAGAAGACTCCATCAAATTGGAGATGCTGCTACCATAGGATGATTACCAAGAATAGCAGCAGCAGTGGAGCAGAGTCAACCAGAAGTCAGAGTGCTACAGAGGGCAGAGCTGGAGAAATGACCGAAGCTCCGTTAGGAGGGACCCAGAAAGGCCATGTGTGGATCCCAGATATTGGATCAAGAAGCTGTAATGTTGAAGTTGCCTTGGAGACCTCAAGATCTTAGAGATGCCAGAGCCACGGGACACCTGCTGAGGAAAGCTGCTAACAGAAAGTAGAACCAACCAAAGAGAAAGAAGTGTGTTGCTGCTGAATGTCAAATTTGCTAACAGCGGTCAACAAGCACGAAAGGAGAAGGAGATCTAGAGAACTCTTTGATATTGGTCATGGAGACTTGAAGTTTGGAGTTTGACCAGCTGGTTTTTGGTCTTGTTTTGATCCAGTATTTCCTCACTATGATGTTTTGGAATGGTATGTCCTGTGCTATGATATATTGGAAGCATGAGATCTGCTTTTTCTAATTTTTATTTTATAGAGGATTACAGTTAAAAGATTGCATGACCCTCAGAAAAGACTTTGAGCTTTGGACTTTTAAAC
>JADRCC010572243.1:8092-20846 GCA_019843855.1 Hylomyscus alleni | reverse complement strand
CTTGTTTCCCCCAAAGAGATCCTGACAAAACAACAAGATCCTGGCAAAGTGGGAGATGGGTTTCCCCCTTTCTAAATTCAGACCCCAGAATTAAACATTGAGCCTTGATCAGAGAACTTTGTCTCGGTTCATTATTTCTCTCACCGTCCTTCCCATCCATCCCCAGCTTTCCTTTCAGGAACCCAGTAACCCATGGCCACCAGCCACTACAAAATTATAGTCCCATCAAAAATAAAATCCATACAAACACACAAACATGCTTAGTTTTAGTTCCCACTTCTAAGCTCCACCATCAAGGCTAGCTCAGACCTTACTTAGGTTAACTCAGTTCAAAACAAATGTTTACTTATGTAGGTCCTCTGGCATTTTACCAGAATTTCTATCAAGACATCTGTCTACAGTTACTCTACATTTATCTCTACTAAACTAAGTTCTCTGAGCATATGATATACATGTAAAACCTGTAGAATTGTATCTTCAGTGCAAGACACACATGTTTTTCTAAACATCCGCAGAACTAATGCTCACTCCTGGGCATAGTTTTGAGAAGTACAAATTAGCAGATGAGTTTTGAAGTTAGAAAAACCTTGGTTAGAATTCTAATTCTGCCATCCTGGTTAAGCCCTTAGTATTTCTTCCAAGTCTCAATTGTTAAATTGTCTAGGGCAATAACTACTTCCAAGGTTACATAACCAATAAAAGGTGACTAGGCGGATGCTGTGGTGAACGCCTGTAATCCTCGGTACTTGGGAACTGAAATAGTAGAATCACAAGTTTAAGTCCAGCCTGGGAAACACAGAAAATTCAAAGTGAGCCTGAGTAGCTCAATCAGACCGTGTCTCTGAGCAAACGCTGGGGACATAGCTCAGTGGAGGAGCACTTGGCTAGCATGCATGAAGTCCTACACTCAATTCCTAATACAAAGTAAATAATTAGTAACTTGGTGCCGGGCATGATAGCTCAGGCTTCTAAAAGGACTTGGGGTACAAGGAAGGAGGATCCTGAGATGGAAGCCAGGTCATACTAGTCCACAGAGAAGTATGTCTTCAATGAGTGTTTCTGCACAGGAGAACTAAGGTATTTGCATTTACTAGGATATGGATATGCAGAATAGACCTAAGTAAAGCATTAAAAGTAGGCACTTGGTAAATGCCAGCTTTGTTAACAGGGACAATGAGTGACAGTAGAAGATAGTCAGAAGGATCTGCTTGTACTGAGGGAAATGATTTGGATGAAGATGGTGGCCATGAGACTAAAAAGCAAATCTGCAACACTGTGGGCAAAGAACTGCAGACTGCTTGGGTGTTCCCTGCGCTTCGGGAAGAACCCCAGTAACCAAGGTCCCGGGAAAACAGAGGACAGAGAAGGATGAGGGAAATGACGCGATTTCCTACTCCTTTTGTGTATCAGGAGAATAATCAAATGGGAGCTGTTGGACAGTAACAGATCACCACAGGGCTGGAACGTGGCTCGGGGAGTAGAGCACTTACTGCTCCTGCACACTCACAACTGTCCGTAACTACGGTGTCAGGAGATCTAAAGCCCACTTCTGACCTCCAGTGTCACTATATGCACACACCCAGGCAACACATTCACATAAATATTTTCTTCTATGTCGGAGCCCCGCCCCAGCTTAATCTATCCACACTAACCTGTGCTTCTTGACCTGCCATGTCACCCATAGTCAAGAGCAAGTTAAATGATTTTTTTTTTCTGTTTGGTTTTTTGAGACAGACTGGCTTCATACTTATTATGTAACCCAGACTGGCCTCTAACTGGCAATCCTCCTGCCTCAGTCTTTCAAATGGTGGGAATACTAGCATGTGCCACCATACTTCACTAGACAAGAAACAATCTTTCCTATTTTCTTTACTTTTTGGAAAAGGACTTCTTTGAAAGAACACGTCAAATAAATTTCCTCCAATATAATTTGAAGTAGAATGCTTGGTCCGTTGGGCAGGGGCAAGGATGAAGACGGTGGACAGGCATCTCAGGAATCAATGAGACTGGCTACTAGGATTTTCTGTCAAGTAGCCTAATTATAGGAAGCAATAGGAAATGTTAGCTGGGGAGTAGGGAGAAGAGCTAAGAAGAACACTATTTACTAGTGCACACGAGGCTAGTACTGCATTCCGCAGAAGAAACCTTACTGAGAGATGGTGTTACAACCTCAGCGGAAAGAAAGGATGGCAGGATCACTCCAATCTCTCAGATTCACGTCCTGTGCTGTCCCTCGGAGTTCTCATCCTTTATTCAGCCAGTTATAGCTTTGATTAAAACATGTCATGAGCTGTGTATTAGGTGCTGTATTGGAATCATCAAACTCACAATATTTCATCTAACTATCAGACTCAATTTCTAAGCACAGGGAAAAGACAAGAAGCCCAGACAGATGCCAGCACTTTACTGAGCCAACCGTAAGGAGTCACAGTTAAGAAAGACCTTAGCACCACAGAACATTCTGAAAACTGGGGAAATGACAGGGCTGGGTCCCAGTGTAGGGGAGGAGGAACAGTAGCCTCTATGGAAACAGACTAAGAGAGTTTTCTAATTTTCACTCTGCTGGCAAACTGTGTGCCCAGCCAGCCCTCTGCTCAGTGCACAGCAGAAAAGCAGCAGTGCGGCCAGTGGCAGGCACAGACAGCGCAGAGCAGAAAAGCAGCAGTGCGGCAGGCCAGCGGCAGGCACAGACAGCCCAGAGCAGAAAAGCAGCAGTGCGGCCAGTGGCAGGCACAGACAGCCCAGAGCAGAAAAGCAGCAGTGCGGCCACGGCAGGCACAGACAGAGCAGAGCAGAAGCAGCAGTGCGGCCACGGCAGGCACAGACAGCAGGAGCTTCAGCATGTAGAGCAAGCAAGAGCAGGGAGCACAGCAACTCTTCAGGCCTCTCTGTCATCTTTTTCTTCCCCTCTCTGTCATCTTTTTCTTCCCCTCTCTGTCATCTTTTTCTTCCTCATCTCAGACTACAAGGATCACAACTAAGAAAACCTATTTTTAGAGAAGGGTGGCTCCTAGCCCAAGAGGCTAACCACACTGGGGCAAGTCCACAGTATCAAAGCGATGGGGTGGGATTACCACCCAGGGAAGAAATTCTCTCCATCCACTACTGTAAGACAGAATAGACATGACTAGCAACTACTAATGCAGGAAACTGGAAAAAGACTAATAGCAGGCTAAAAATCCCCAGGGAATATAGAAATAAGGAAATGATCAAACAATAAAAAACAAAGGACCCCCCCCCACACACACACACAAACAAACTGGAAAAGAATTCTAGAACTAAAACCTGAATCTTTGAAAAAATGAAAAAAACTCTTTGCTAGGATTCTGATCATGAAAAAACAAAAAGCTGTGTACGGAAAAAAAAAAAATCTAAGGGGCTGGAGAGATGGCTCAGTGGTTAAGAGCACTGACTGCTCTTCCAAAGGTCATGAGTTCAAATCCCACAACCACATGGTGGCTCACAACCATCTGTAATGGGATCTGATGCCCTCTTCTGGTGTCTGAAGACAGCTACAGTGTGCTTACATATAATAAATAAATAAATCTTTAAAAAAAATCTAAGTAAAAATGAAAATATAACACAATTTAAGAAAATGAAATGAATTTTTCTTTCTTTTACTGTTTAAAAAATAAAATTTTAGCCAGGTCTGGTGATACAAATGCCATTAATCCTAGCACTATGAAAACCGAGGCAGGTGGATCTTTACATTTACAACCAGCCTGGTCTACAATAGATAACAAGCTCTAGACTACAGGTGCTACATAATGAAATCCTGTCCAAGAAAAAAAAAAGGAAGAGACACTGTAATAACAGTAATAAAAAGTCCTTCTTTAGAAACTTTAGGATAAGGGCTGGAGAGATAGCTCAGCAGTTAAGAGCATGGGTTGCTCTTCCAGGGGTCCTGAGTTCAATTCCCAACAACTACATGGTGGCTCATGACCATCTGTAATGGGATCCAATGCCCTCTTCTGGTGTGTCTGAAGAAAGTGACAGTGTACTCATATATATAAAATAAATCTTAAAAAAACCAACCAACCAACCAAACACCTTTAGGATGAACTGGGCCTAGTAGCACAGCATGCATTTTTAATCCTAGCACTCTGGAAGCAGAGGCAGATGGATGCCTGTGAGTTGAAGGCTAGCAAGGTCTGCGAAGCAGGTTCTAGAGGGGCCAAGTGCACAGAATCCCTACACTGAAACACACAAAACAAGCATCAAAAGTCAAAACTTTACGAGTTTTTTATATGTGTGGGAAGGAAGGGGGGAGGAGGTTGGAGGAGGATTGGGATGTGTGTGTGTTGGGGGGGTCAGAGAAAGGGGGTGGAGTTGGAAACACAGACTAGTATCATTTTTTCGAGACAGGGTTTCTTACTGACTGGCTAGCTTGGCTGGTCTCAGGGATCCCGTCTGTGTCCCCAGCACTAAGATTAGAGGCACGTGCTCTCTTACCCAGTGGCTTCTGAGATCTAAACCAGATCTCTGTGCTGGCGGGCAAGCCTAAGCAACTGAGCCATCTCCTTAGCTTCTATGGGTGCATTTCACCTACCTTCTAAACAGCAAGTTTGCCAGATACATCAAAGTTGATAAACAAAACAAGGGAAAACTGACCACTCTCCTTTCTCTTTTGGCTGCTGCTGGTGGAAGCCAGGACCTTGCACATGCTCCACATTCTACTACTCAACTATATCCCTAGCCTTCTGACCTATTCCTCTCACCGTTTCCATTCTGAATCTGAGGAAGAACAATATGAAGTGAATTTCTTACAGATGGGAATCTTATACATTAGACAACCTACAATGCACCAACACACAGACACACAGAAACACACACATACACCCCGGGATCTAGAAGGGTTTATCCCAGGAACATAAGGATAACTAAAGATCAGAAAAATCCATCACTGTAATTCCTTACACTAAAAGACAAAGTACTTTACATAAAAAAGGGTAAAGAATGTAAAAATTGCTGGGCAGTGATGGCGCACACTTTTAATCCCAGCACTTGGGAGGCAGAGGCAGGCAGACTTCTGAGTTCGAGGCCAGCCTGGTCTACACAGTGAGTTCCAGGACAGCCAGGACTATACAGAGAAACCCTGTCTCGAGACAAACAAACATAAAAATCAAGTCACAAAAGGGGAAATTCAAATGTTTAACAAGCATGGACATTAGTAAGAAATTCTTTTACATTTATGAAACTTAAAAATACAGTGAATTTGAGGCTAGAGAGATGGCCTAGTGGATAAGAGCACTTGCAGCTCTCGTACAAGACCTAGATTAGGATCTCACTTCCCATAGCAGACATCTCACAACTGCCTGTAATTCCAGCGCAAGGACTCTAACATCCTCTTGCCTCCATGGACACCTGCCTGCAAAAGGTGCACATAAACTCGTGCAGGTACACCTATACACATAAAAATATAAAGCTATCTTTAAAAATATAGCAAATTCAATAATGCCAAATATGAGCAGGGATTCGGGAAGACAGGAGCCCTCACAATTTGTGGGAATAAAGAACAATCTGGCAATACTTAGGGATAGTGTGTGTGTGTGTGTGTGTGTGTGTGTGTGTAGCCCTATGCAGAAATGTTATAGCCAGCAATCTCACTCCTTTGTAAAGACTCCAGATGAAGCCCCCCAATGACTCATAAAGGGACTCAATTCTAGATGTTAATGATAGAATTATATGAAGAATCAAGCAGGTGAAAGCAGGGGGGATAAAATCATAGTATATATGTGTAAGTATGAAAATGACAACCCGTATTATGTACAATTATAATCATATAATTGATTATAAAACACCACAAAAAAAGTTGGAGAAAATGTGGTAAAGAACATAGTTAAATACATAGTACACTGTTGGGATGGTTTTGTGCACTGTGTATTCAGACGCTGACTTCCATGCAGTCCAGACACTGCCACTGTCATGGTTACTGGAGCATCTGTCTCACTGATGTGTAAAAATTGTTTCCCACCACCTCTAATTGACTAATAAAGTGCTGTTCAGCCAGTAGCTGGGCAGGAAAGGGGAGGCAGGACTTCTGATCCTAGTCAGGGGGTCCCAAGGAGAAGGAGGGAAAGGGGGAAGAGGGAGAGAAGGGAGATGGACCACGAGGATTCACCACAAGCAGATCACCAAGGGAGTTGCCATGAGGACTCATATGAATAGAGTGAGCCAAGGCAGGACTCAGATGGAGCCATGTGGCTTGAAACCTTTTTTGTTTTGGTTTTTTGAGACAGGGTTTTTCTCTGTATAGCCCTGGCTGTCCTGGAACTCACTCTGTAGACCAGGCTGGCCTCGAAGCCAGAGATCCGCCTGCTTCTGGCTCTCAAGTGCTGGGATTAAAGACATGCGACACCACTGCCTGGCAGTGTCTTTATTTGACAGGTAAATGGGATAATAGGCATAGAAAAGCCCCCAGAAGTAAATGGAAACAATGAACAACTTTATAAACAGCAACATGAATTAGATCATCAAAAATAAAGGATTGGGAAACAAAAATCAGACATAGGACAATGTCTAATTTGGATACCATCTTATTAAAGTAAAAATTACTTATGCTACATAAACATTCACTTTAAAATATATACATGCATATCTAAGTATATTGAAGGTGCCAGTCTAAAGAGGGTGAGGAGGAAAAAGTGAATCAAAAAAATCAGGTGCAAGGGTACACACTTGTAATCCTAGCACTTAAGAGTTCAAAGCCATCCTCAGCTGTGTATTGCGCTTAAGGCCAGCCTGGGCTATAAGAGATCTTGAATTTGAGCTTGTAAGCAGGCAAAAAGGTTGGGTGTTGGGTGTGGGATTTTCCTCCTGCGATTAAACTGTGACTTCTATTCTACTCACTGTCTCTTTTGTATCTGCGCAAAGGAAAACCAGCTATTATGTGGCAGGCTCCTCTGTGAAGTGGCTCACACCACAAAGAAATGAAGGCAGTCCCAGGCCATCAATTAGTGATGAACTAAGGTTTGCACCCCAAATGCCCATGAGCAGCTAAATCCTGTTAACAATACGCATGAGCTTGAATCCTCCTTCGGTTATGTCTGGAGGTGACAGAAGCCCTGGGTGACATCATTACAGCTCTGTGGAAAACGGAACTGGGCCCAGCCACAAAGCCACACTCTGGTGTTTTCACACTAGGCTATGCAGTAACTGATGGATACAAAGCAATACAGGTTAGGTCTGAACTAATGTCACCTTGTCAGAGTCGTAAGTCCAAAAGAAAAAGGAAAAAGGAAATCCCAGGAGAAATGAGTGCCAGAAGCTGTGACCACTCGTGTTGCACCTCAACAAAAGCTCCAGAGCAGAGCCTACAGCTTTCATTTGTTAACCCCTGTACCCTTAACACCCAGGACCATGCTTGGCACACAGATCTCAAAATGCCTTCAGATAGGTGACTGCTGCAAGGATTGTCTTAACTACAAACCCTCTTTGCTGGGTCTAGCTTCTCATCCCCAAAACTCTCCCATCCCGCCAAGCTGAGACTACCAAGCTTGATTCTTTTATTGAGATTTTATTTTATGTTCTAGGGTGTTCTGCCTGAATGTCTGAGCACCTACTGCATGCAGTGCCCACAGAGGGCAGAGGGAGGCATCAGATCCCCTGACATGGAAATTGCAGATGCTTGTAAGCAGCTACACGGGAGCTGGAAATCAAACCTGGGTCCTCTCCAGGCCCATTTGATTCTTATGTGATTACTTCTGCCTTCAAACTATCTTTGCCCTATATCAATGTCTAGTCTGGGCAGCAGCACTGAAAGAGAGGAACCTGGCCAGCTCTGGCCAGCTTTGGAAGTGTCCTGTGGATCTGTATGGCCCAGGACAACAGATCTCTGATTTTTTTTTTTTGATGGTCATGATCAGGGCTCAAAGCCCAAAGAAGTTATTCTTAGCCTTCTTCAATGGTATACTGTTTTGAATTTCTCTTTCTAGTCAGATAAAATTCCTTTCAAGCCAAATCTGTTTCTTTTCTTCAGAGAGGGAAGTGGAAGGATTTCAAAGTAGCTCTGGTTGGCATAGAAGCACAGTGGCTCTCTTGCTCAGCCTCCGAGATGCCAGGATTGAGCTTTCATGCCTAGCTTGATATTTTCCCAACAAACAAATAAGGCTACATTAACAGATGGCATGCAAAGTCCTTGGCTATCAAAAAACCAAAACAGGGCTGGTGAGATGGCTCAGTGGGGAAGAGCACCGACTGCTCTTTGGAAGGTCATGAGTTCAAATCCCAGCAACCACATGGTGGCTCACAACCACCTGTAATGAGATCTGACACCCTCTTCAGGTGTGCCTGAAGACAACTACAGTGTACTTACATAAATAAATAAATTAAAAAAACAAAACAAACAAAAAAACCAAAACAAACAAAACAAAACCCAAAGTGTTGGGCTGGTGAGATGGCTCAGCGGGTAGGAGCACTGATTGCTCTTCCGAAGGTCCTGAGTTCAAATCCCAGCAACCACATGGTGGCTCACAACCACCTGTAATAAGATCTGACGGCCTCTTCTGGTGCATCTGAAGACAGCTACAGTGTATTACACAGGAGCAAGCGGGGCTGTCTTGAGTTCAATTCCCAGCAGCCACATGATGGCTCACGGCCATCTATACAGCTACAGTGTACTCATACACATAAAATAAATAAATCTTAACAAAAAAAACAAAGTGTTTATGGATATACTGTCAAAGCACTCTTATTTCACTAAAAGTTAGATAAAAATCATCATTTTTCTATTACTCCAACAGTATCTAAGCCAGAATACTAACGTCTGTATTTTTGACATTATTCAATTTCCTTATCATTGCTCAAATTCCACTGCAAAAGAATAGAAACTGGGTTTATCTAGCATAGTATCTGGCAGAATTTGAGTAAGTGTCTATAAAAGGGAAAAAAGCTAATAGATAAGATTTTAACTACTATTAGTTATAAACAGTACCCACTGGCTCAAGGTTAAGGCAAACCCCTCCCCCCCAAGACTTTGAATCTTAGTCTTAGAAAGATAATGTGCTGCTTCATCTCACTCAGCCCTTCCTTTACACTACCCAACGTTGTTTGTTTACAAGATGAGTGTAATTGTGGCCAACAAGCTACAACAGGAAATTTTAATTTAAGCATAAATTTAATTACATGCAAAAAAGTTACAGCTGTTCCAAGCAATCTTAATCTCTGACCAAGTTCCTCTACAAAGAGACAAAATACTCCCCCCACCCATGTACAACTGGAAAAACCAGTAACTAAGGAGCTCCAGAAGAGGCAGCGAATCCGAGCATTGAGCACTAAGATCTAAACCACCAGCATGAGGCCCGTCATGGTCCACATCTACACAGGACACCACAGCTGGTTCACATCTGCACAGGACATCATAGCTGTCTAATTTCTAAAGGTATGAAAAGGCTGGACTCCACTGAGAACTGCCATTTTTACTGTAATATGCACAAGTCAATCATTCAAGAAACATTTACAGAGCAATGGGTTGTAAGAGAATTGCTCTGACGATAAAAGGACAGAAGGAGACGAGCAGCTGAGACAGGGAAGGCAGTGGTCCTCACTGGCCTCAGAGCCAGCCTGCACTATATGACAGCCTGGTTCTAATATACACGCAAAAATGAATACTAGCAACAAACTTCCTTTTTAAGAAAAAACAAAAAATGTGTGGCACAGGGCTGGTGAGATGGCTCAGCGGGTAAAGAGCACCGACTGCTCTTCAGAAGGTCATGAGTTCAAATCCCAGCAACCACATGGTGGCTCACATCCACCCATAATGAGATCTGATGCCCTCTTCTGGTGCATCTGAAGACAGCTACAGTGTACTCATTTATAATAATAAATAAATCTTTTAAAAAAAAGTAGTTTAAAAAAAAAATGTGTGGCACAGTGCATGTGCAGAGGTCAAAGGACAAACAACCGTGTGGAGAAGATTCTTCTGGTTTCGGGAGTTGAACTCGGGCTGGCAAAGCACCCTCAAATGTGTTAGAGACAAACAAGTAATTTCAGGAAATTTACCTCTAGAATTTGAGGAGTTAGTTATTGGAAGTTAATGGCTGACAAGAACAGTCACTGTCCTTTGAGGCCATGGATGCTGACCGGCTGGCCACCCGTGTGCACACAGACAGCACTAACTAGTCTCAAAGGTTTATTAATAAAACAACATAGGATCTGAAGTTGGGGAGATGGAAACACTTGGGGGTGTTAGAGGTAGTGTTGAAGGGATACAATCAACATACATGGTGTAATATATGAAATTTTCAGAGTAAAAGATATTTAAAATAGTAGTTACTATAGCAATTATGGAATTACAATAAAGACAAAAATAAAACAAAGAAATTAGACTTTGAAATTCTTTTTTAAGTTTTGTGGAAAGGATAAGTTTTATTTTATTTATTTTAATGGGAAAAAAGAGAAGCCAGAATGTTTCCAAAGCATATATATATTTGGGGGGGGGGGGGGGGGGGGAACAGGGTTTTTCTGAATAGCCGTGGCTGACCAGGCTGGCCTTGTCTGCCTGCCTCTGCCTCCCAAGTGCTGGGATTAAAGAAAGGCATGCACCACCACTGCCCGGCAAATTTTTCTTTCTTTCCTTTTTTTTTCTTTTTTTGGCTAAAGCATAGTCTGAAAATATCAGCTTTATACAACAATATAGCAAATTCAACAAGATTCTCTGATCCTTGATATTTATCAAAATCTTAGTTTCAGTTTCAAAATCAGATATAGACTCCTTTGTAGATTTTATTTACACACACGCACGAACATCCTCACTTCCAATGCTGGAAGGCTAAAAATCTTTGAATATTTATCTGCATAGACTGGGAATGTAACTCAATGTGTGAGTGACAGCTTAGCATGTGCAAGGCTCGGGTTTGATCCACAGTACTAAAAAAGTAAAAACAAAAATAACAAAATTAAAGTTAAGCAATCAGTCTATTAAATGTATCTCCTGAAAAAAAGGAAAATTAAAAACACGTAAGGCCTGCCAGGGGGCTGGCAAGATGGCTTAGCTGGTGAAGGCCCTTGACACCCAGGGTAACAGCAACAGCTCCACCTGTAGGATGGAAGGAGAGAGCCAACCGCTCTGAAATACTGAGCCAACTCTCCAGCTGCTGTGCTGAGGGGGTAGGTTCTGGTCCCAGCTCTCACAACTGCCTGTAACTCCGGTTCCAGAGGATTCAATGCCCATTTCGGGTGTCCTCAGGCACATATGCACTGCACATACATACATGCAGCAATTATTCATAAACAAAAATAAATGACTCTTCAAAACAAAACAAAGGGATGCTTGAGAGACTGCTTGGTGCTTAAAATGCTTCTGCTCTTGCATAGAGAACCCAAGTGTAGTTCCCAGTACCAACAATCCCAGTAACTCCAGCTTCTGACCCTCTTGCCTTTGCCTTGTACTGCGATTGTAGGCGGCTATACCTGTACCATCAAGAAAAAAAAAAGGCATCACTGTTCTGTTGGGAGTTAATTACATAAAAAGTACTAATGATTATTAAATAAAGGCTTGAAGTGGCGGTAGTGTAGCCGTCTGTAATACCAGTACCAAGGCAGAAGCAAGAGAATCAGAAGTTCAGGGCCAGTTTCGGCTACAAAGGACAGTCTCTAAATCAAACAAATAAGGGCTGGCAACATCCAGTACAAGTCTGAGGCAAAAGGATCAGAAGTTAAGGGCCAGTTCAGGCTACAAGAGACACTGTCAATTTAAATAAAATAAAATAAAATAAAATACATAAATAAATAAACAAACAAGTCTACGTTTGTATGCAATTGCATCCACATACTGAGTGAAACAAATGCTTCCAGGGATAAATTTTCTCTACAGTGTCAAATCAAAAAGGCCAAAAGCTTTCATGAGAAGCCAGGGCTCTCAAATTAGGCGCGGCTGTGGTGGCTCACACCTTCAATCCCAGCGCTAGGAGGTAAAGGTAGGCGAATCTCTGAGGCTAGTCCGGTCTACAGAGCGAGATCCAGAACAGCCAGGGCTACACAGAGAAGAGAGACGGACAGGCGGAGAGAGAAAGAACGTCAATGTTATCACCCTTAAAAGCAACAAAATCAAAACAACAAACGCCGATGAGTTGGCCCAGCACGCCCGGCTAGCTACCCGAGTTCAACTCTGGGACCCAAGCGGAGGTGGATGGAGGGAAGCGACCCCACAGAGCTGTCCTCTGACCTCCACTCACGTGCCCACATCTACATCGTATCCACACAATAGCAATAAATCTAAAACTAAAAACAAAGGCAAATACAAAGATGAAGCAGAACAGAAGAAATAAGTAAACCACCAGAAAGCAGTACAACTCCAACCTAAACAAACTGTACGAAAAGAAGCTGAGTTCCAACCTCCACGCTCTGGAGATTTTACAGGGCGGAAGTTTCGGGGTGGGGGCGTGAGAGCGTCGAACGCGTCCTCCGATCGGGTGTCACGGAGGCGGGACAGGGAGCACCGAGGCCCGAGCACTCACCTGGGCAGCCCGGGCGGCCCGCCGCACTTCCCCGTCGCTGCTAAGTTGAAATCAAACCGGGAAAGCCACGCCCCGGAAGCGAGGGCCGACCCTACGGGCGTGCGCGCGCAGGCGGAACCTGCAGAGGGGCGTGGCCGAGCTCTGGGTGCTTCTGCGCACTCTGCGCGGCGGCTAGGGAACGGGAGGAGAAGGCGTGGGGAAGGGAAGTAGGCGCAGCGAAGGACCTGGCGACACCCCGCCTACTTCAGTACTTACCCTGTGGACCATTATCTCTCTTCTCAGGGCTTCTTCATTTTGCC
>JADRCC010572242.1:0-13705 GCA_019843855.1 Hylomyscus alleni | reverse complement strand
CTCAGACTGGGAGGTTAGGTTATAATAACTTATTTTTTCATAAATAGCAATAAATAGTGAGATGGGATCACATTCATTCACACACACACACACACCCACACACACACACACACTCACACACACACTCACACACACACTCACACACACTTCACTAATCTCCAGTCTGGGCTGATGTTGTAGCCTGGCTTGATGGCGGGTGTATCAGGTAAGGTTCGAGACAGGTCCTGCTTTCGGGTTCAACCGGAGCTTGGTCTGCAGTGCGGGCTTGCCTCATTTGACACAGGCGTCTGGGTTGGTGGACTTGATCTCTCAGCACAATGGCATCTCTGTGGGACTCTGGGAGTGAGTGAGTTGTGGTAGCTAGACTGGGGTATTTAAGCTACACTTAGCCAATCATAATTAAAATACACATACACATTAATGTGTATAATTACACATGTATATCATTAATGTGTAATAATTACACATTACTTTATCAGGCATTTACCTTACTTCAACTTTATCATACTCACGCACACACTCTAGGCCTGATTTCCATGGTTACAGTTATCCATTGTATTGTTTCCTTATGTTGTTTACATCTTGTTCCTTACATGCTCCCATCAGCTGCCATGGAAACTTCTCTGATGACAAGTAGACTAGGCACCATGCCTGGTTCTCAGGATTGTCCTGCCTCCAGTTACTGATCATCAGGGCACTGTCAGGCATGGGACCCCTCTGGTGCAAGAGCGTAAATTAGACTAATCATTGGATGGCCACTCCAACAAGAACTGTGTCACCATTGCCTTAGCATGTCTTCAGGAAGGACAGAAGGCCCTTGTAGGTCAAAGGCTGTGTCTGGGTTCGTGTCCCAGTCCCACTGCTGGAAGCCTTGCCTGGTTACAGGAAATGGGTATTTCAGGCTCAGTATCCCCCAGTACTAGGAGTCCAGCCCCCACTAGGGTCACCTTCATAGATTCCTGGGAGTTTCCACTGCAGTAGGTTTCCATATCGATCTCCAATGCCTTCCAATTCTGGCCATCTCTCCCGGTACTCTCTCCTGCTAGATCCCTGTCAGATCCTTATTTCCATTACCACCCACACCCCCAGCCCACCCACAAAATCTATTTCCCCTTCCCAGGGAGATCCATGCATGTAGTTCCACAAATGTTAGCCACAGATAGGGCCTCCAGGCTCTGCTGGGAAGCTCAAGGAGTCAGGAATGAAGTGGGGCAGGGGAGGGTGCAGGCAGGAAGGAGTGTTCCCCTTGCCTACTAGCATGAGCTGTCACTCGTGTTTTTGATCTTAGCCATTCTGACAGGTGTCAGATGGAATCTCTAAATCATTTTGATTTTCATTTCCCTGATGGATAAGGATGTTAAACATTTCTTTAAATGTTTCTCATACATTGAAATTCTCCTGTTGAGAATTTTCTGTTTAGTTTTGTACCCCATTTTTAATTGGATGATATGGTTTGCTGGTGTCTAGTTTCTTGAGTTCTTAATATATTTCGGATATTAGCTCTCCACTGGATGTGGAGTTGGTGATACTTCCCATTCTGTGTGGTGCCACTTTGTCCTATTGATAGTGTCCTTTCCCTTACAAAAGCTTTTCAATTTCATGAAGTTTCATTTATTAATTGTTGATCTTAGTGTCTGAGCTCTTGGTGTTCTGTTTCAGGAAGCTGTCTCCCATGTCAATGAGTTCTAGGCTATCCCCCACTTTCTCTTCTATTAGGTTGAGTATATTAGGTTTTATACTGAGGTTTTTGATGCACTTAGACTTGAGTTTTGTGCAGAGTGATAGATAGGGATGTATTTGCATTACTCCACATGGAAAGGCCAGTTAAACCAGCACTATTTGTTGAAAATGTTTTCTTCTTTATATTGTATATTTCTGAATTCTTTATAAACAAACAACAAACAAACAGTGTCCATAGGTATGTGGATTTACATCTGGGCTTGAGTATTGGTATTAGCTCTTCTTTGAAAGCCTGGTAGAATTCTGGGCTTTTTTTGGTTGGTAGACTTTTAATGACTACTTCTACTTCCTTAGGAGTTATAGGACTATTTAAATTGTTTATCTATTTTCTCAATAGAACCCATTTACCAAAGTTCTATTGAGAAGCCATTTTAACTTTGGTAAATGGGTTCTATTGAGAAAATTACCCATTTCTTTTGAATTTTCCAGTTTCATGGGACACAAGGTTTTGAAATATATGACCAAAAGATTCTTTGGATTTCTTCTGTGTCTGTTGTTACATCTTCCTTTTCATTTCTGATTTTGTTAATTTGGATAGTCTCTGATTTCTATTTATTTATTTATTTATTTATTTATTTTTGATATAAAACAGCAATCGATTTAAGTGTTATGTAGATGCTTGTCTACAGTAATACTGAAAATACATACGTTTTTCTCAGTATAAATTTTAAATAACTCCTAACATATTAATTGTATATTTCAAAATATTACATCACTATTAGTATTTTCTTAAACGAACATAAATATATAAAGTCTTTTTGTGTGTTTGTTTGTTTTGTATTTAGTAGAGTTTAAAATCTTGGCTCTTACTGTGGTACAAGCCTAAAACAAGACCAATTTTTAGACATTGGAGTTCATTGTAATAAGGCTGTACTTCAATGATCCTCAAATCACCTAAGGATTTTACCTCCATCGTAGCTAAGCTACGAGAGTTGACAGTTAAGCTGCGCCACGGAAGGCCACAGAGAACAGGTTACATTCATTTAAGAAATGGTGTGTGTATTAAGATAGTCTATCCATAAAGTCATTCACCAGTTGTTTCAATGAACAATGGTTCTGCTTGGAGGGTGGCACAGACATTAGGTGAGGGCACACAGGAAGCCCACCAGCAGAGTGGCCTGTTGTTGTGTGGTGATGGTGGATTGTATGTAAGAGAAAATAATTTCTTTTTATTGATGTTAGCTGTGACAAAATGCTTAAAAATAGCTATTTAAGATGAGGAGAGAGGGGCAGTGGTGGCGCATGTCTTTAATCCCAGCACTTGGGAGGCAGAGGCAGGCGGATTTCTGAGTTCGAGGCCAGCCTGGTCTACAAAGTGAGTTCCAGGACAGCCAGGGCTACACAGAGAAACCCTGTCTCGAAAAAACAAAAAACAAAAAACAAACAAAATAAAGATGAGGAGAGAGAGGTTCATTTTAGTTTATGATTTGAGACGTTTCACTTTACGGTCAGTTGGCTACATTGTTCAGAGGCCTATGGTGAGGAAACCCATCATGACAGAAGGGTGTGGCAGGCAAAGCTGCTTACCTCATGGTGGCTGTGAAGCAGGCAGTGAAAGGTGAAGGGGATAAGATTCAGCCATCAGTGGCATGCCTCCTGTGACTTTCTCCAACTAAGCTTTACCTTCTAACAGCTGACTTAGCTTTGAAAGCATCAGTGGGTCAATTCAATGATGAGGGTAGCACCCCCATTATCTAATCATTTCCCCGAGGCCCTACCTTTGGACATTTCTGTGAGGGCTATAACTTCAACACATGAGACTTTAGGAGACAGTTCATATTCAACCACAACAGCAAACATATGTTTATGCTCTCAGTATGTATTATAAGATGTGGGGATCAGAGAAGAAGAAGACATTGAGGTCACACTTCCAGAATTCAGGAGCCCTGAATCCTTCAGGTTCTGGTTAATCTTACATCTTCAGATAGCCCAGAGCAGGTGCTCAAAAAATGTCTGTTGAGTGAATTAATGAGTCCCTCCAACTGGGGTCGGCCCTGACCAGTGCTAGGATATCTGTGAAGGTGACATACTTGACAGGCTATTAGGAACAAACAAGACTAATAAAAGAGCAGGGGAGGGTATATGATTGGGCAATCTCATTTAGGTGCTTTCTCACACCTGTTTCTTTCTGATTCCTCTGTCAGAATTTTTGCCGTCCAGGGAGGTGAGTCTTTCTGAAAGGAGGGACGGCGCCAGTCACAGCTCGGTGATGAGAAGGTTAGTCTATCAAATAAAAATAATTTCTTATAGCTACCCTAGGTCTGAGTGTTCTGAAATGATAGCATCATCCGTGCACAAGCAGGCATTGCTCAGTTTTAGAGTTGATGTTTATGGTGCTAATTTCTGGGGCACAGAGAGGCCATTATTTCTTGCTTTTATGTTTTCTCACATCATGTTATTGAGCAGCTGAAGCCTAGTGAGATCACAGAGAGAAGGCAATGGGCCTTTCCATTCATAGCAGGACCCTAATTTTAATTCCACATGGTGGTGAGGTCATTGGGGTCATCTACCTCTCCTGCCTGGGCTGTACTTTGCCTGGGTTATATGGTCTACGATAAAAGGGTGACTGGTGCGCGGGTACACTTCACGAGCAGTTTATCAACTTGCCACTCAGGGCTGCTTTCTGCTGAAGGACCCATCCAGGGGACCACACTACTTTTAGTTACCACACACAGTCAGTCTTCTCTGGTCTACAATATTTCACAGACTGTCTTTTGAGAGTACCTGCCTTATCCTGATGAATGCTTGGCCTTCTGCTTTTGCTCTTGATGTCTTGTGTTCCCTGTCCTCACAGCATCTGTACCTTAGCTGTGACCTGCACTGACATACCTCATTTGTACATTCCTAGCATCCTGCAGGCAAGCGTGTGAATGTCCCAGTGGTCAGTGGTCAACACTGAACTCAGCGTGCCCCTTAAAGCCTTCCTCCTCCAGGGTTAAATTTCTGTTTGATTAATGTACTTAATGTAGAGAACCTGTTCATGTTGGTCTACTCTTAAGAAACAGAAAACTGACTTGCCTTCAATAGTAAGCACAGTGTAGTACCTCACCTACAAAGAAGTCCTGCAGCTGGAGGGCCAAGACTGGGTTATCAGGCATCTCACTGAGCTCACAGGGATTCTGATTTTTTTCTCTCATTTCTCTCACCACTTAAGTTTTCCCCAACATGACCCACGGTCTGCTTAGGGGATCTCATCCACAACTGGAATCAGATAATCAGCCTGTCTTTTTATTTTTGAGGTCACCATGCCTCAATGTACTTGGCCATTTGCATAGCTAGTTCCTAGTGCATCTCCCTTCTCTTGTTCGTTGCCTGCCACAGCCTCTAGCCATTGGATTCACCAGGCATGAATGACATGTCAGTAACATGGAGGGAAGGCCACCTTTCTGGGTGTGAAGAAGTAAGGAGGTACCATTAGCTACCTTTCCATCATCTGGACCAAGGGTAAGCTCTAATATCCACATGTGGCTGCTGCAAGCATTTAATAGGTAGGTAGTCAGTCAGACAAGAGTGGTCATTTGCAGAATGTGTGTTTGGTCTGTCCTTCCTATGTTCTGGATGGGGCCTGGCATTTTACTAATTTAGTGTTATTGAAACCAATGGGGAAAGGCTCGTTCAACAGCCGCTGTGCAGCTGGTTTTCACTTAGCTGCTATTAATTTTATGTTGGGGAAGAATATGGACCACAATTCCCATTTCCTCACTCTCAGAGGGGTGTCCATCCCCCATCTATAGTGTCACTCAGAGATTGGGGGGAAGGGCAGCCAGGGGACAGGCCATTATCTAGATTCACTGTCATTTTTGTCAAAGCAGATAGAAAAAGAAAACCTTTCAGAAAACACACACACACACACACACACACAGAGTGCTGGGGTGGGGGTGGAGATGCTTACACGCAGCGAAAGCAATTAAAAGAACTAGTGCAGTGACATAGAGACAGCCTGTCAACTGTGCCAAGTTGACAAATTTTGCATTGTAAAAACAAAACCAGGAGCTTAATCCCCTCCCTCCCCAAGAGTGTCACCAGTACACAGACCTCTGCAGCTGGGGAGTAGAAATGAGGTCTGACCAGTAAACACGGAGGCCATGCCACAGCAGACCCACGGTAGAGTGGACCCTGTAGACATCCTGAGGACAGGAGGAGAGCAGGGTCCACTGGTTCCCACAGGCTGGTCATGAAGATGCTGTGACTTCAGTCCTGTTTCACCATGGCTCACCTGCTGGTTGAGACCTTGTGTTCCCAGCTATGGGTCCAGGCTGCAAGGAGCAGCCTGCTCACAGACCTCTCCCTACAATGGCAACACCATGGGCCCATCTCAGTGCTGTCTGCTCTGAAAATGGGTTTCTGATCTCTGCATTCTGTATCTTGATAATCTGCTCATGTTCTTTCTCTGCCCCCTCTGAATTCTTTTACCTTGATTTTTCTTGTGCTTGGGAGAGATTATATTGATCAAATATTCTGACTTCACCCCTAGTCTGTGCTCGGAGAATGTTCTAGAGAGCTCTACCACAAATGCTAGTGGGATGACAGGAAACATAAAATGAGATAGGGAGACTTTTTCCTCTGTGCTGGGGCCGCCTATTCTCTAAGTCTTTATTTGTTTATTTATTTTGGAGACAGGATCTTACTATGTACCAATGGCTGTCCTAGAACTCACTCAGGGTGGTCTCAAACTCACAGAGATCTGCCCTGTCTCTGCCTTCCAACTTCTGGAATTAAAACTGTGAGCCACCACACATGACTCCTTGTTTTTGGATTGCTGTGTTGGGAAAAGAATACTGTTTTCCCAGGTAGAGATGAGGG
The DNA here is from genome assembly GCA_019843855.1 of Hylomyscus alleni. Classification (NCBI taxonomy): domain Eukaryota; kingdom Metazoa; phylum Chordata; class Mammalia; order Rodentia; family Muridae; genus Hylomyscus; species Hylomyscus alleni. Next base: position 7,162 of record JADRCC010572242.1, on the reverse strand, counting down.
TGTGGGAAGGTCATTTGCTGCAGGAAAAAACTGCAGTTGTATTATAAGCCATTGGTTTCAGAACCATTGTCTTTGCTTCTGTGTCACAGTGAAAGCCTTCTAACGAAGGGTGAATGCTGGGGGAAAAGAGCAGCTACTGGGGACCTGGAGAGCAGTCAGAGGAGAGGTTCATGGGGGTAGTAGTAGATAGCATTGCCTTTTTTCTGGAGAACTGATATAGGAGTGTCCACTCAACGAAGGCTGGTGTGGTATCACACAAGGCATGATCCTGTTGTGCCATATCACAAGCCCCCAAAGACCACCAAGGAGCTGATTCTGAAGCAAGGGTCTTTATTCAAGTTTGATCTCGAGCTGTACAGTTGTCACTGATGAAGCAGGAAGGGAGCGTGAAGCTCTGAGCCCAGTTTCAAGCAGGTATTTATAGAGGCAAGTAAACAAGAAAGGGGGTATCCATATCCAGCTCGCACCCATCTGATTGAGGAGCTATTATGGAATTTGTTGCCCTTTAAAATGATTGGTTGGTGCTGGGAGCCAAACCATAAACTTTCATAAGTAAACATCTTTAGGTACAAGCGTAACTTCTGCTTTCTTCTTGATTGGTGGTTGTTAGGGAATGAATCACCTGGAGGTCAGTGATAGGTACAGGCCTGATGTTTAACTCAAGTTCAGCCTTACTTAGGTCAGGTTCTCCAAGATAGAGCCTGAACCCAAGATGGAGTTGGTCTGGTCTTCTCAGTACATGGCACTCAGTGGTCATTGTCTTTTTCTCTCTAGAACACTGAGTTTAGAGCATCAAGACTGAGTTTGAAAACAAATCCTTAAATTTACTTATTTATTTTGGACACAACATCTTAAACTCTGTAGCTCAGGCAAGCTTAGAATTGTCTTTATAGCTCAGGCTACCTCAAACTTGAAGCAATCCTCCTGCCTCAGTCTCCCAAGTGCTAGATTACAGACATCAGTCACCATGTCTGACATTTAAAAAAAAATCCTGCAATTTTCTTTTGTTAATATCTCTTCTTTTATTCTTAATAAAGTCCACCCCAAATTAACTTTTACTTGTGCTATCAAGAGACTGTTACCTTTTAAAGCAAACACCCGGGGTTGGGACTCTGTGAGCCCCATGTTTGTGCCCAACTCTGTTGTTATCTGCAACTGACTGGGCTAAGTCTTGCCTTCTCACAGCATTGCCTTCTATTCTGAAAGGAGGCAAGCATCCACAGTCTATCTTTGATTATCTTGTCCACTGGGAAAACCTGATGGCATTACTAATTTCACGGCACATGGAGTAAGTGATGTCATATCAGTAGGAACCACCACTCAGAAGAGCCTACCTTCACATCAAATCCCCAGAGCCCCCAACCCCTTCCCATGTCAGAACTTTCCACTTCATCCTATTCTATCAGCTACCATGGAGCAGCTCTCACCCCACTATAAGCAGCTCAGGCTTTGATCCAGATGGCTGGGAGGAGCAAATGTCCTGTGTTTGTGTGCAGGAATCTTGCCTGAGTGAGGATCTTCCTGGTGTCCACTGCGGTGCTTTTATCACCAATGCCAACTGGTCAGTAGATGGGCTTCCTGGGATCTGAAGGCATAGACTTTTGAAGAACAGTCATTCCACCACCTGCTAGCTGCATGTCCTTGGTGAAGTCACTGAATATTGCTGAGCCCCAGTTTCTCCATCTAGATTATGGGGTGATTTCCAGAGAGCCCGTGGTGTACATCTGAGAATGATGTTGGGAGAAAAAGTGAGGTTTGTAACCAACTGATGACTAAGTGCAGAAGGGGACGTTGAAATCCCAGGCATGAAGGAGTTTTCGTGAGTGTGCATCATAGAGCTAACAGCTCTCAGTGGAAACCTTGGTGATGGTAGTGGTGGAGGTGGTGGAGGTGGCGGTGGAGGTGGTGGTGGTGGTGGCGGTGGAGGTGGTGGAGGTGGTGGAGGTGGTGGTGGTGGTGGAGGTGATGGTGGTGGAGGTGGTGGTGGTGGAATTTATAGGTATTGGAAATTGAGTAGGAAACTTGGGGGTGGATGGACCTGGAATTAGAAGTGGAGGAACAGTGTCTCTTTATCATTTGGACTCTTTACATTCCTGTTTCTGTGACTAGATTCGGTTCTTGAAGTAGAACATGTTTTCCCAGTCATCTCTGTGTTTTCCAGACCGGATAGCATTTAAAACACAGTACGAGCTTACAAAAATATTACTAGGCTTGTTCCACTCTCTGTTTTGTCTCTTACCTGGCTGGCTGCGTTCAGGTTGAATTCCTATTCTGTACTTTCTTTATGCAGCCTGCTCCAGATTATTGAGCTGTCTGTGATCTCCTCAGGGCAGCATACCAGACCTACCTCTGGCCATATTGCCTCCCGTGGCAGACATTGCTAACTGATAACAATAATACTCTGTCCTCTAAGTCTAGTCCTGAATTTCAGATCTTCCTCCATTACCAGGCAGTACCGATAAGTAACTATGAGAACTCAGAGTGAGTGCACCAGCCGTTCTTGCTCCAGAGAGGCCAGGGGCCTGTCTGGATCCCCCTGGCTCCTGGAACCCTACTCAGCTATACCTCACAGTGTGGCTTCGGCTATCATCAAGATATGTACTTTGCAGGTAGTTTTCTGGCCTATTTTTTTTTCATACCATGGAGACTCTTAAAAAATATTTTTCTAACAGCAAATGAGTGTCTCCCCACTGCGAAGAAAGGGGAAGAAGAATTAGCAGCTTCCTGTCTGAGGACTTCTACCGGAATTGATTTATCCCAGCAGAAAGAACCCAACATTTTCCTTCCAAATTAATATGCAAATAAGTGTAAGCAACACCTCCCACGGGCAGGTTCAGAACACAGCGGTATTATCTAGGAACATTTATTAGCACTATTAATAGAGTTCACTGCATTCCACTCCCCCCCCCCCCAGCTTTTATTGCCATTCTAATTATGGACCATTTTGTTGCATTTTATTTTATTTTCTGGGTTCTGGTGCAGGCCTGCTGCTGTTGCTGGCTGGGAAAGATGCTCCTTCGAGGAGGAGGTTGTGAGGGTGTGGGGGCTGTGACCTTCAGGATTTCTTCCTTCCTTGGCATCATTCCCTCATTTGGTTTGCATCTTTGCAATGGATTTGTTGTTGTTGTTGTTGTTATTTTATTTTAACACCTCTGCCACCATGGGACCCTGGAGAGGAATTCAGCTGATATCTGTTGTAACAGAGCAGGTTTGGGAGGGTTACTGGGCTTCGATGTTTCCTGCGAATTCCAGACCCTTGGCAGATCCCTGCTGAGAACCAAGCAATGGTGTAGGTGTTCTGTGAAAATAAAAGCATTTTTAATCTTACAAAAGCTTAAATAAGCAATGATAGCATATTTATTTTCGAAGGAGGAAACCAAGGCGTAGAGAGGTTAAATGATTGGCCAGAGTTGGTGGGGTGTGGCTTCTGATCCTCGCGTTCAACCTACTGTCCTCTCCTGGGCCTTATCATCACTCTCCTTTCCCATGCAAGCAGTTAAACGCCGCCCCAGCAATTCCTAAGAGGTCTACCCTGGAAGCCACAGTCTTTTCCTGCTTAATAACAGGACACTTGGGGTTACAGATTTACACCTTTAGAGGACACAGGCTTCATAAGCAAATACATCCTTTCACTCTTGCCTGAGGAAGTCTGCTTAAAGTCACAGAGCTCACATACTGCTCCATAGCCCTCTACACATGCCCTTTCTGACATCCATTCTATGCAGCTGAGCTGTGTTAGGGTGACACCCAGCCTTTATACCCACGCCTAGGGTGCTTCCAGTTAGGAGAGAGGTGAGGGTTTTATGGTATCTCCTGACCCCAGGACCTCAGATGAGACAATTAAGTTAACTGGTGAACCTTTTCAAGGTTCGGGCCCTTGTTTTGTTTGATTTTGAAACAGGGTCTCTCCATATTTTGCCTGAACTTTGTAGCTCAGGCTGGTTGCAATCCTGCAGTGATCATTCTGCCACAGGATTTGGAGTACTGAGGTTATTGCTGCGAGAGTCTGTGATCTTAACTAACATGAGTTGCCTGCTGTTTGCCAGTTTCCTCACTGTAACTGGGTTCCTGGAAGGTGACAAGATAATTTTTGTTGTAGATGTTGACCTGAACCCAGGACCCTTTGTTCTGTTTGGATGGAAGCTGGAGGGTGGATGTGAATTTCTCATGCTTGGACCTCACCTTCCTTCCAGACAGCTGGATTTCCCTCAGAGCTGTGGCTTCAGAGATGCTGAATGTGGATACTGGGCATCTTATCATCTTTATGCTTCTCCAGGAACAGGGCAACCCCCAGGTGCTGAGTGGATTGTACATGTGTAAGAGGCTGGGTTGTGCTGTTGTCGCTCAAAAGGCGTTGGGGGTGACCATGTTGTAGAAATCCCATGACTTCATCCAAGCAAGGCTCTAAGTGACTCTCCACGTAGTAGGCCATTTCCAAGCTGGAGACAGAGTGGGGACTGAGCAAGCAACAATGACACATGCTTGGTGCTCTATTTTTCCTAGTTGGTGTGATGATCTGAGTATTCTGACACTGAGTTTAGGATAGCCCACTGGATCCACCCTACCTACCAGCTTCACCCGAGCTACCATCCCCTCTCTTTTCAGAGTAGGTTTTGCTGAGGTGACTGTGGAAGGAGCAGGCAGGTGCTTCAGGTAGAAATCTGCTGGCAAGGGAAAAGTAAAAGGATGAAGAACAAACATAGTGAGCAGTATTTGTCTTGGATTCAGAGTCAAAGGTCATTCTTCCTTTAACAAGGAAACAGATGTGACCATTGACGTTGGAAACCTGAGTTTAAGGCCAGAGTACAACAAGCCTCTCTGAGAACTGCCACCTCAATGGGAAGTCATCTTTATGGAGACCCTGGGACCATTAGGTTGGGATTCATTCCTGCAGAGAACTTATCTCAGTTCTCTGGGTAGGTAGTTTTATGGCATAGGGAAAGAGGGCTTAGCCTTGGACACTAGGGTGGCCTCCTTGCATGAAGTCTGGATGGACAGGAAGAACTACTTCTGGCTTTTCATAAATTAATTCTACTTATGGAAACATTGCTAGAGAATGTTGACTATCATCATCTTTATACAAGAGCATCAGGCTTTAGCACACCTCTCCCTCGAGGCTCATGGATCTGTGATGAGGAAGCAGAAAGATTGTCAGAACCAGAGGTGGTGAGTGGCTCCACAAGGAAACATGTCTTCTAGATACAATAGAGCTGATGTGCATATGATTATAATGATATTCACCAGGCCTCTATAGGTTCAAACCAGACAATTCCAGTATAGAGGAGAAGAAGTGTACATGAAGTTCCACCTCTAAAAAAAGAAGCTATTTGCATTAGATACCTGCAAGAAAGGGAAAATCAGCTTTCTTCAATGGAGGGCCACCAGTAAAAAGTCTGGTGTAATTCTGATAGGCCTGCCTTTATTCCTACTAGACCTTTTTCCCTTACTGCTTTTAATATTCTTTCTTTGCTTTGTGTATTTGGTGTTTTGACTATTATATAACAGGAGGAATTTCTTTTCTGGTCCAATCTATTTGGAGTTCTATAGGCTTCTTGTATCTTCATGGGCATCTCTTTCTTTAGGTTAGGGAAGTTTTCTTCTATAATTTTGCTTCACTCTCTTCTATACCTATTATCCTTAGGCTTGGTCTTCTTATTGTGTTCTGGATTTCCTGGATATTTTGGGTTAGGACCTTTTTGCATTTTGCATTTTCTTTGACTGTTGTGTCAAGGTTTTCTATGGTATCTTCTGTACCTGATATTCTCTTTTCTATCTCTTGTATTCTGTTGGTGATGCTCATATGTATAACTCCTGACCTCTTTCCTAGGTTTTCTATCTCCAGACTTGTCTTCCTTTGTGATTTCTTTATTGTTTCTACTTTCATTTTTAGATTCTGGATGGTTTTGTTTGTTGCCTCCGACCAGCAGCGCAACTGGGGTCCTTACGTCCGTGAAAGTTAAGCTGGGCCTGGGAAAGAAAAACCGGGAGGAAAAGAACACACAAAGGAGCAATGCCAAGTAAAGTTTATCAAGGCATCATTTACTAAAGAAGCAGGCAGAAATATATATGCAGCCACAGAACAGAAACTGAAACTGAAATAATACAAGCTAATAAAATGCATAACGTAAACACAGCAGCAGGCACAGGGCGTCAGAGTCCTTGGGCAGAAACCCAGAGTCCTTGGGCAGTATAAACACTGCCTTTGTCACGAGATGCCAGAGTCCCAAAGCCCTAGGGCAAAAGCAGTTATCAGTCTGGAGAAGGTGTTTACAGTAAATAAGCAGCTTCCTGTAGAAGGCTTTGTAGACTTTGATCAGGTCTTTCACCTGTTTGTTTGTGTTTTCCTGTAGTTCTCTAAGGGATTTTTTGTGTTTCCTCTTGAAGGGCTTCTACCTGTTTACCTGTGTTCTCTTGTACTTGTTTAAGGGAGTTATTAATGTCCTTTCTAAAATCCTCTATCAGTATCATAAGATGTGATTTTAAATCCACATCTTGCTTTTCTGGTGTGTTGGGGTATCTAGGAATTGCTGTTGTGGGAGAATGTAACCACAAGGATGATGTCATTTATCCTTGGATTCTGTTGGTTAAGGTTCATGTGCTTGGCTTTCGACATCTGGTTATCTCTGGTGTTAGTTGGTTTGCTGTCTCTGGCTTGAGCTTGTCCCTCCTGTGGGTCTGTCAGCCTATGTCAGCACACCTGGGGAATCAGCTATTCCTTGGCATGACCCGTGCACAGAGGGCTGTGGAACAGTTCCAGCTCCTGGGCGCAGATAGAGGCAGGAAGGACCCTGTCCCAGTTGCTCCACTGCACCTGTGGCCTGTGTGCCCCTGGCTGGTCCAGTCTTAGACAGTTACTGGAGAGAAAATGAAGATCTTACCTCTGAGCCTGGGAGTAGAAGCACTCCCAGGAGTTCAGCTCTTTCTTAGTAGGACCTGTGTAGAGAAGGCTCCAGAACAGCCCCAGCTCCTGGGTACAGATGGAGGCAGGAAGGACCCTGTCCCAGCTGTTCCACCACTCCTATGGCCTGTGTGCTCTCTTCTCCCTCCTTTCTGCTTGTGGTATCCTCAGATCCCAAACCTGGGAATCTCAAACCACACCTACCTCTCTTCTGCCCAGCTATTGGCTAGAGGAATCTTTATTCATCAATCAGGGATAACACTT
>JADRCC010572238.1:0-10709 GCA_019843855.1 Hylomyscus alleni | reverse complement strand
CTTCTTCTTCTTCTTCTTCTTCTTCTTCTTCTTCTTCTTCTTCTTCTCCTTCTCCTTCTCCTTCTTCTTCTTCTCCTTCTCCTCCTCCTCCTCCTCCTCTCCCTCCTCTCCCTCCTCCTCCTCTTCCTTCTCTTCTTTCTCCTCCTCCTCTCTCCATCTCTGTCTCTCTCTGTTTCTCTGTCTCTCTCTCTCTCTCCCCATCACTGTCTCCGTCCTTCTCTCTCCTCTTCCTTTCTTCCCCTCTCTCCATTCTTAGAAATAAAGTCATTCGGCAGCAGGCTGGGAGGCAATTCAAGGTCTTTCTATGACCCTGCCACCTTCCCAGACCAGTCTCCCGTCTTCTGAGAGACAGTAGCTTTATGGAGGTTCTTCCACTTAGCATGCTGTCCACGGGAACAGGGCACAGAGGCTCCTCTTGGAAACTGTGGCACTGCTGGTGACCTTCACAATAACTCTTCGACTTCATCAAGTGTGGGAAATTATCTGGGCTGGGGGCTGAGGGTGAAGTTCAAAGCAGTCCACTGGACCTCTGAGACTGTCTCCTGGGTCTCCAGCATGTGTGTGGATCCTTCTGGAACTCTCATGCACCAGTCACTGGCAAACCCTAGGCTGCTGCCTGAGTCTGCTTTCCCTCACTTCTGCAGTCTTCCTTCTAAATGGCATGGCAAGCCTGCTGATGCAATCTGAATAGATTTGGCTATTACTTCAAATATTTACCCACATGTTCCCCAGATTAAGCCCTAGACCCTTTGTGCCTGTGACTGATTAACAGATAAGGACGGGGCCCGGCTGCCCCAGCCATGTGTTATGACTTCCTGCTTTAGGAAGCCTAACACGCATTGACTTGAGCTGTGGCCACGGGCATTTCTGTACCATGGGCTTATACCAGCTCTGCAGAGGAAGTTATGATGGTTGGGTGGTGGTCTCTGTACCTTTCACTGAGATCTCTGGGCCCAGACCCTCCGTGATACCAGTGGAATAGGTACAGATGGGGCCCAAGATCTCTTGGGGCTTGTTGGCACATCATTCTCCCCATTATCCTTTGACACGGAACATGTTATTTAAAACCCCAAGGCTCAGTCCTTGCAACATTAATAACCTTTGGGTCTTTCCTTACTGACAGCTATGTGGTAAGAGTCACCGAAGTGCCAGGTGACTGTCACTAGCGGAACAAGAGTTTATTGGACTCAAGGTGCTTTGGCATCTATTGCCACAGCCCTCCAAACACATGGTTTCACTCCTCACGCACAACTTTATCATGTTCACAAAGGAAAATCTGGTGTTGCAGGGCAAAAGTGTGTTCAGCCCCGTGTGGTGCGGTTGCCAGAAAGAGAAAGGACTCCCTGTAAGGAGTGAGGACTGCCTCAGCGGTGTGGTGCAGTGGAAAGATAGCTGGACCCAATAGCAGCTGAGTCAAAGAACTTTCTGGTCTCAAGTCTCCTGATGAGTGAGATAGGCAGGCTGAGCCTCTCTTAGTTGTTCACTCTGCCCTTAGCTTCACACATCTTAAAATCTGCCCAGATTACTTCTTTATTCTGTATAACAAAAGGTCCTTAGATCCTATCCAGCAAAGAACACTGTGGTCCTCCCTCCCTGCATCCCCCTCCCTCTCTCCCTCCCTCCCTTCCTCCCTCCCCCCTCCCTCCTTCCTTCTTTCTCCATCCATCCCTTCCATCATCTCTCCCTCTGTCCCTCCCTCCATCTCTCCCTCTCACTTCCTTTCCTTCTTTCTTTTATTTTCCTCCCCTAGTGCTGGGGATAAAACCCATGGCTACACTTAAGCTAAGCATGTCCTCTCCACCTGGACTCCATCACCAGTTCCCACTAGTCTTTCATCAAATCTACATTGAAGGACCCTTCCATGATGACACATTGAACAAAGAAGACACTCGCCTTCCCAATGTGCCCTCCTCCACGCCTTCCCAGACTGCTCTGTGGGGAGACTTTAGAGTCTTGACAGGTTAAGCCTCCCTCTTTGAAAACGCTGACATCCAAAATGTTGCAAAATCCAAAGTGTTTTGAGCACTAATGTTATGCAAGAAGTAAAAAAAAAAAAAAAATTCACCCATGACCTTGTGCAGTGAGCTTTGATCAAACTGCAGATAAAAATATTGTATAAGATTACCTTCAGGTTGTGCATCTAAGGCGGGTAGAGGGGGCACAGAATACAGATACGCTTCAGTTTTAGACTTGGGTCTCATTCACCTGACAACTGTGGGTATGCAAATCTCCCCAGATCTCAAACACTTGGCTCTGCAAGCATTCCAGAGAAAAGAAACTTGAGTCTGCTGTGCTCACCCTTGGAGCCACCACCTGCTCATTCCAGTGAGGAGCTTTGTCGGAGTCCCCTCCCCCCCAGCCAGAGGTGACGTGGGTCTCCTTAACTAACCCTCCTTCCTGCCTCTGGATTTCTTCCCCACTTCAAGGCCTCGTAGAGCTCTTTCTTCTAAATTGAAACATTCCTTTCTAAAGGAACGAGAGAGGCCCACAAGACACAGAAAATAAACTATAAACTTACAGGTGTTCCCCTGATGCCATCCCCAAGGGTATAAAACCAGTAAGCAATTGCTGGGCAAAGGGGACTCTGATTAGCTGAGCTGTCTGCCTGCAAGCTGTGCAGGGAGCTCCAAGCACACTGCGCTCACGAAATCTTGGTCTATGCTGGAGTGGGCTTTTCAGTGATACATCTGACCCCCTCACCCACACCCCTGAAGCCGCCCTGATTACTCACGGGCTCCATTCTGCTCAGATGAATAGATCCTTTGGTCTGTGGTAGTCTGTCGTCTGGGCCCTGTCTGGGATGTATGGACATCTGTTCACAACACACAGTGCACGGAACAGGAGTCTCTGACAGAACATCTCTCTCCTTCTTTCTCATCCTGTCAAAAGTCTTCTCTTCGTCCATCCTGATGTAGTAGTCCCAACTTGGGGCTGTCTCTCCAGTTATTTTTGTAGAATTTCCATTTTTCTTCTTTTTTATTGATTTAAGTTTTATTGTATTATGATGAGAAAAGATACATGATATCAATTTATCTGAATTTGTTAAACATTTAAAAACAAATTTTAAGTAAATAGAATTAAGTCACATTCTTGTTTTCCTTTTGTACTCTAACTCCTCCCAGAGACCCCCCTTCAATATCTAAAATACCTTTTTTGTCATATCCTTTAGAATTTATAAAATATTATAACAATAAAAATGAGTATTATAAAAGTTGTTTGATATAAAACAACAATCAAATTAACAGTATTATGTAGATACTTGTCTACAGCAATACTGAAAATACCTTCGTTTTTCTCAATATAAATTTTAAATAACTCCAAACATATTAACTGTATATTTTTAAATAATACATCACTACTAGTATTTTTTAAAATAAACATAAATATATAAAGTCTTTTTGTTTGTTTGTTTGTTTTGTATTTAGTAGAGCTTAAAATCTTGGCTCTTACTGTGGTACAAGCCCAAAATAAGAATGATTTTTAGACATTGGAGTTCACTGTAATAAGGCTGTACTTCAATGACCCTCACATCACCAAAGGCTTTTACATCCATCTTAGCTAAGCTGAGAGTTGACAGTTCTGCTGGGCCAAGGAATGAATTGTAGGCACGATTTTTGGATACAGACTTCCTGCTATGGTCAAAGATAATTGACTTGAGTGAGTGACTTTATTCGCAGCCGCAGAGAACAGGTTACATTCATTTATGAAATGGTGTGTGTATTAAGATGATCCATCCATAAAGTCATTCACCAACTGTTTCAGTGAACAGTGGTTCTGCTTGGAGGGTGGCACAGACATTAGGTGAGGTTAAGAATCTGGTTCACTGACTGTGATAATTTGGAAAAGCATTCATCTCAGAGAAAGAGTAACTCTTCCAGCTGGGCAGTGGTGGCACACGCCTTTAATCTCAGCACTTGGGAGGCAGAGGCAAGTGGATTTCTTATTTGGAGGCCAACTTGAACTACAAAGTAAGTTCCAGGACAGCCAGGGCTACACAGAGAAACCCTGCCTTGAAAAACAAAACAAAACAACAACAACAACAAAAAATCCTCTTCTTCAAACTTGGTACAATAGTTACAAATGTTAAGCAAAGGATTCAGTCTCACTCTTTGTTGTTTTCTTATAAACCACCTCCCAAGTTAATTGTTTACATTTCTTTTGGCTGTATAAAAACTTTTGAAATGTGTAAGCTGTTATGAAAACCATAGTATAGTCTAAAAACATGAAATAAACAATACTACTAATAGAGAGGCTGAGATAGGAGAAGCATGATTTCAAGACCATTATGTTGTACACAGCAAGACACTGTCACGTACAAACAAGCTGAAAGTGTATATGGATTGTACTATATTGGACCTATTTCTCCAATTACCAAATTAGAGAGACCATTGGATGAGAGTCAACAAATTTCTAATTCCTCATATTTTTGGATTTCAATCCATTAGAATATGTTGGTAATATTAATTTTCATATTAAGATATTAAGAAAAAGTAATTGTTACTTCCTGTTGTTTTTGTTGTAAGAGGTGGAATTAGGTTTGTGTGGGTTTGTTGAAAGATGACTTTCTTGCTTCTTCTAGGGTGTAGTTTTGCTCTTTATGTTGGTGTTTTCCATCTATTATCCTTTGTAGGGCTGGATTTGTGGAAAGATATTGTGTAAATTTTGTTTTGTCATGGAGTATCTTGTTTTCTCCATCTATGGTAATTGAGAGTTTTTCTGGGTATAGTAGCCTGGGCTGGCATTTGTGTTCTCTTAGGGTCTGTATGACATCTGCCCAGGATCTTCTAGCTTTCATAGTCTCTGGTGAGAAGTCTGGTATAATTCTGATTGGCCTTCCTTTATATGTTACTTGACCTTTTTCCTTTACTGCTTTTAAAATTCTTTCATTGTTTAGTGCATTTGGTGTTTTGATTATTATGTGACAGGAGGAATTTCTGGTCCAGTCTATTTGGAGTTCTGTAGGCTTCTTGTATGTTCATGGGCATCTCTTTCTTTAGGCTAGGGAAGTTTTCTTCTATAATTTTGTTGAAGATATTTACTGTTCCATTACCTTGGGAGTCTTCACACTCTTCTATACCTATTATCCTTATGTTTTGTCTTCTCATTGCGTCCTGGATTTCCTGGATGTTTTGAGTGAGGAGATTTTTGCTTTTCTCTGGGGTCTTGCTGGTCCCCAAGCTACTGGGTGAAAATGTGCATGCATCTCACTGTTCCAGGATAAATTTCTAGAGATGTGACTCAACACTGAAAACATGCAGATAGGAAAGAATTGATGTGATCCCAATTACTTCATGTATGTAATACAATACATTACTCAAATCAACATTTTATTATGTCAGAGTTTTGGAAGCTGGGGAAGGCAGGTGCAGCTTGCTGGATTGATTTAGACCTCAGGGTTCTTTCATGAAGTGACAACCATGCTTCAGCCTTCTCAAGGACTGACTGGAGCCAGTGACATGGTACCCAAGCTCACAGTTGTTGGCAGTTTCTCAAGGTTATTGACCAAGGGCTCCAGTTTCTCACTGTCTAGACCTTGCAGAGGGATGTCCATGTGGCACTAAATTTCCTCCAGTGGATCTAAAGGAGGAGAAGGTGACAAGAAGTTAGTCAACTGTGTATATGGGATATGTATGTACGTATGTAAGTATATATGTATGTTCAAATGTATGTATGTATGTATGTATGTATGTATCCCAATCTTGGAAGTAATAACTCAACCATCCCTGTGTTCCACTTTATTTTCTGTTGCTATGATAAACACCATGACCGAAAGTAATTTGGAGATGAAAAGATTTATTTCATTTTATACTTTCCAGTCCATCCCTGAAGAAAACCAGGCAGGAACTCAAGCAAGGCAGGACACTAGAGGCAAGAGCTGAAGCAGAGACCATGGAGGAACATTGCTTACTGGCTTACTTCCCTTGGCTTGCTCAGCTAATTTTTCTACCTAGCCCAGGACCCCCTTTCTGTGTTATCCCAACCACTTATGCAGCCCACAGTGGACTGAGCCCTCCATCAATAAGCAACCAAGAAAATGTCTCCCAGAGAGGTTCAGAACATTCTAAAGGAGACAGTTTCTCAGCTGAGATTCCTCTTCTCAGGTGTATCTAACTCTGTGTGAGATTGACAAAAACTGACCACCGCACCCCAGTACAGTGAGAGTGTGAATAACAGGGACTGGAAGTTACTGGGGACCATGAAACCTTAGAGATGTCAAAGTCTAACTCCCTCCATAGCAGTCAAGAAAGCTGAGGTTTAGAGGAGTTGCATCGGCTAAGATCACATACCATACATACGTTAATATCCAAACCAAGACTTGGACTCAGATTGTCTATAGTTTAGGACTGTGTAATTTATAGACTATGTTTTACTTGTTCATGTGCTTAGTGAAAGCAAGAATTGGAGCAGGCATCCTGGAGATTCTGGGATGAAGAATACACCATGGTCCTTACCCACAATGTCACAGCCCTGGTGACTCTAGTAGGGTATACTCAATGGGAAGACAGGATAGAACAAAGCATCTTATATCACAGAGTGGCAGATGAAGCCCTTCAATAGTTCAGAGTTTAAAGACAGCATCAGAAAAGCATGTGTGAGTAGGGTCAGATGCAACTTGGTTAGACCAAGCCACGGTGAATACATTTAGGGCAGTGGAGATAAATGAGATGCAGCTAGGATAGGAGTCTGTGATTTGCCCCAAGTCTCCAAACCTAACTCTGTGCGGTTTAGATTATGAAAGTATTCACTGAAGGGTCAAGGGCTGAATCACTACTAGTGATGGATTGCAACAATCCTGAAGGGGAACCTTGGCAGCTTTTCAAGGACTCCAGTGGCCTTGGCTGCCAGCACTACACACACACACACACACACACACACACACACACACACATTCACAGATTTAAATGTACAGTATACATGATGTATTTTATTATTATCTAGCTTCCACTTTACCCCCTCTAACTCCTGAAACTCCCCCAACATATCCTCTTCCCAGCTTCATGTCTCTCTCCATTTTTAACCCATTGAATCCAATTAATGCTGTGTTATGCATGGGCGTAGGGCCATCTGGTAGATAATGAGCAACCCACCTAGATTACCCTCCCACCCGTAAAGTTCTCAGAACATTTGAAAGAGGTAGCAAAGTTTCTAAGAGTCAGAGGTCAGGGAAGACTGTTGTGAATCAATGTCCTCTGGACATGACAGGGCCATCCCACCATAAATTCACAGCATCCATGATTACCTAACTAACACAAGTCTGGCTACCTCCACAGGATCAAGCCGGTTAGCATCCAGCATGGATAAGGAGGCCACCACCATCTTCACTGGCCGTACTAATATTTTATGATGGAGAAATTTAAATCAGCCTCCGGACTATGGTTAGCCAAGATCAGTCAGGGGAAAATGTTCTTTTCAGAGAATGGTATCCTTGCCCGCTAATGTCCCTGCCCCGGAATTTATGTGTAATCCTCTCGTGAGAGATGATAAGAGGTTAAAAAGGGTAACCTGGGTTGGGTGCTACATTGTAGAGAGCTTCGGTGTACCAGCTGGTTCCCGCCTTCCACTATCCCGAAAGTGAGCACTCTCTTGAGATAAGTCCTGAATTCGCTACACTTGCTGTCTCTGGCCGCTTCCGCATTGTGTGACCTATCTGCTGTTCCCACGTGGCCTGCAGGGGTTGGCGGGCACAAGGTATTTAGGTCCATGGGCATATCCCAGGACCACCACCAGAGAGAACCACCAGACACCACCACCAGACACCACCACCAGACACCACCACCAGACACCACCAGAGAACCACCAGAGAGAACCACCAGAGAACCATCAGAGAAGTAGAGGAGAGCTAGCATATAACATCAAGGGGCTAGCCAGAATAAGCTTGTAACATCAAGAAGCTAGCTAGAAGAAGTCTAGAAGTAAGCATGTATAATAGGACCTAAATAAACTGCTTAAGGAAGACCCGTGGTCGTGTCCTTTCTTGCTGGTCAAGAGGGCCCCGACACTACATTATCCCAACCACAGGCCAGGAGCTTGAAGAAGGTAGAAGCTAAAGAGAAGCTGGTGGAGATCTATTATAGAGTGTGTTCACTTGCTCTATTCACCATGATGTTTAGAAGGCCCACAGGTGTTGAATGCTGGACCAGTGTTATTAATTAGAACAGTAGCTGGCATCGATCAGTTATGACTAGAGTTAGAAGCCCATACTAGGTACTAAAATGTGGAGGCAAGCACTCTAACCACTGAGCTACCTCCATGGCCTCTCTTTCTACTTTTTGATGGGTGATGTCACTGGACTCTGCCGACAAGAAGGCTCTTACCAAAGATTTGCCCCTGGATGTTAGGTTAGCACTGTGAATCAAAAACAAACCTGTTCTCTTGATTACTTACTCAGGCCGAAGTACTGGTACCAGCAAGAGAAACTGGGCCAAGATTATGCGTGCTCTACTTTCACGGGTATACGTAGCTGCCGTCTCCCTGGGGAAGGATAGGGATTACATGGATTCACTTGTCAAAGGGGTTGGATCCTTCTTCTAGTGAGTGGGTTCTGGGTCTAAGAGCTGACTCGGACCCAGAAATTGAGCCGTGATGATCCACATGGAAAACTGAATCATGACTGCATAGCCATGACTATTTAGGGATGTGTTTGTGGGTAGCCTGTTTACGTTCCCCTGAGGAACATCGTGGTCTGCGAGTCATCCTCCTGCTAAGCACTTATACATGGATGCCGGCGGCACCATGCGCAGAGACGTTTGCGGTTATCAGAATAGGTTTGCTGACCTCATCGGCATCCGCCTGTCCTCGGCTAGCTAAGATTTCTCAGAATGCATTCCCTGTACTAGCAACGGTAGCATCACCCAGACAGTTGTTACAAATGCCCACTCCCTAGGGCTGGGTTTGGGCTCAGTGTAGAGCATTTAGCAAGCGCGTGAGAGCCCTTGGGGTGGTCTAGGCAGGTAGATTCTCTGCACTCATTCTCAGTTACTCGAGATCCAAAACTGGCGTTTACTAAATTAATAACTCAGCACTGAGAGTCTTGTGAAAGGGAAAAAGGAAAGGAGCCAACTTCCTCCAAACCTTCAAGCGCCCATGCTATGGAGCCCCTCATCCTATGTCCCCTCCCACAGTCTGCTGTCTGTCCACACAGCCTTCCTTCTAGGCTCCCTTCCCCCACATCCCCCTTTTTTTGTTTTTGTTTTGTTTTTGAGACCAGATTTGTCTGTGTAGCCCTGGCTGCCCTGGAATTCACTCTGTAGACCAGGCTGTCCTCGAACTCAGAAATCTGCCTGCTTCTGCCTCCCAAGTGCTGGGATTGAAGGCGTTCGCCACCATTACCAGGGCCCTTCTCCCTTTTTTATGAGATCAAACTCAAGTCCTCATACTCACAGGATAGGCAGGCACTTGACCAGTTGAGATATCTTCCCACCTAAGCCAAGTGACTCCACTGTTAACAACCCTCTTGGGCCTCTAACTTTAGAGAAAACCAGAGTCCTTAACTGTCCCACCCTTGTATGGTGGAGAGCCCTGTGTTTATGCTCTGGGTACCTTGGCTGGACCAATGAGAGGGATTGGTGGGAAGAAAAACCAGAGAACTTCCTGATGCCTTAGGTGTTCCATATCTTTTTGTGTTTTGGGTTTTTTAGACAGGGTTTCTCTGTGTGACTCTGGCTGTCCTGGAACTTGTCTGCCTTCCTCTGCTGGGATTAAAGGTTTATACCACCACCACCACCACCACCACCACCACCACCACCACCCCCTGGCTGGTGTTCTACATCTTGACAGTAGTGGTGGAGACACAAGTGTGCACATCTTCCAAATGCCTTACACTGCACACTTCAAATGGGTAAACTTTTAACAAAAAAAAAAAATCTCAATACTGTTGATTTAAAGAAATGATCTGTCCCAAGCAATACTTTTGTAATGTCACCTGCTAGAGATATTTTTTTTTCTCTTTTCTTCTTCTTTAGAGACAGGGTTTCTCTGTATAGCCCTTGGCTGTTCTGGAACTCACTCTGTAGAGCAGGCTGGCCTCGAACTCAGAAATCCGTCTGCCTCTGCCTCCCAAGTGCTGGGATTAAAGGTGTGTGCCACCACTGCCCAGCTGGAGATATTTTGTGTATGTGTGTCAAGAGTATTTTGAATTAAACCTACACTAGGAAGATTTTGAGTCATCAACCATACCTAAAATTGTGATGTTTTCTCCTTGGTATGTTTCGTGGTACCCTCTGTGGGGTTTTAGCAGAGAACCAATATGACAAAAACTATTATCCACCTGTGTCTTCAATCAAAGGGGAAAAAATATATTCTGCATTGTGCATCCCTCCAAGTAAAGTAATTGGAACAAAAGCCCCACAAATCTCTCCTCATCCCTCTAGTATTGTGATCTCTTTTTAAGATAATTTTACACACACACACACACACGCACGCACACACGCGAGCACGCACACACACACACACACACACACACACACCCCAAGTCCTGGTTTTGATCCTCAGCATTGCATAAAACAGACTTTGTGGCACATCTGTAATCCTAGCACGGGAGGGGGCATCAGAAGTTCAAGGTTATCTTTGGCTACATAGCAAGTAACAGACCAGCCTGGGCTAGAGATGTTCCACTCAAACACTGGAAGGAGAGTGTTTATGTTTGACTTCTGGTTCTAGTCTGTATCATTTCATAAACACAACAGAAGCTAACAATGGCCTCGCCCCCC
>JADRCC010572237.1:0-17057 GCA_019843855.1 Hylomyscus alleni | reverse complement strand
ACACACACACACACACACACACACACATACACACGGCTAACTAATGAGGACATTCAAACTGTTAAGGCAGGAGATCTGTAGACAGCATTAGACTTGGGGTCCTTATGGTATGGTATTCATTCCTACAGTAGGATGGAGGCCCTTACTGAACAATAAAATTCCCTTGGCCTTTCTTGACTCTAGCTTTGCTAATTCGAAGGCCTCCGCACTACCCACATCAGTGGTGGTGAAACACTGCTTCCTTCCTCCAACCTTGTAGCAGGAAGAGCACACATCTTTCGTGAGGTAGCAGGGACTAAAGTCCTCAGGTGGTCCTCATATTCAGTCCAGAGAGCAGCACATAGCCAGACAATGTAGACAGAGGGAGAGGGAGCCGAAAGGGAGCCACTCATCTCTGTTGCGCCAGTGGTATCTCCCACCTAGAATTAGGACATTGGCCAGAGCCAGGAAACGTTGTCCTTATTCCCCAACCCCAGCTGTGCATAGCCGTAGTTTTTCCAGGCCCATGTGGCATTTCATTGTGAACAAGGTTATAGCAGGAGTCAGAGTGTTGTCTTGAGAATGGGGCAGCAGGAAGGGATGGTAAGAACCACGTGGGCACCTGCCTTTGACCTAGTTCTAGTAGGAGTCCACCTACAACTGTTATGCCCTCGATCTCAGACTGCAAGTTCCCTGCAATCCTGATTCTTAAGAATGGCATCCTTCACTTCCGGTGTCAAATTCTCCATCCTGTGTAGGATAGCCAATGTAGGTCTGTCTACTGGCCAGGATGGAGTCTGAGGTACAGCCTCCTACGACAACACAGTGGACTATCTGGGTTCTCAGAGGTGGGGTGTACAAGCTTTGTGACTCACAGAGCCATCTAAAGCCAGACAATATTCTCTTTCTCAGGATGGTGTCTGGCTGTAGCATTCCAGAGTCTGATGGAAGAAGCTGTGTGATACACTTCCAAAGCAATGCTCCTATGCATATTTCAGGTTACCAATTGGCATTGCCTGTGCACTGACGTTGATCTCTTCCTGTACCTGAGATTGCAGCCTCCATACTGACAGAACTTATAGGGACTCTCACCCTTACCGTTGCCCAAGAGGCACTTCCTGAGGGGCCGGCTGTCGGAGGAGATGGAGTGATTTACTTCTCTTCCTGTGATAATTTCACAGGGTCTCTAAATCTTACAGGTTTCCATTCTCTGCCTTCTGACTTCCAGTGCTCGCCATGAAATGTGGTGGCCCACCTGCTACTTTGGCTTTGTCTTGTAGGAGAGGAGTTCTAGGCAGCTGTATTCTACCATCCTGGAACTCTAGAGCTAGTGGCTTCTGAGTCTTGAAGCATAGTTACAGACTCCCTGGTCTGTAGCCACAGACATGGCCATGTGTTTTATTTTCTTTATGCTGTTACTTTCTACATCAAAGATCCCCCCCCCCTCGCCAAGTTTCCTGGTATTGAGATTGACTTTGGGTTAAGCACAAGCTATTAATTTAATTATATTTATATATATTTTTCTAAATAGGGACTCATTTGTCTGGACAGTGTGTGCACTTGTTTTTTATTTTGACATCTGGATCCTTTCCCCTAGCCAGAGCTGGCCTGTTAACATTCCAGGTATGAAGCTGAGCAGAAGGAAGATAACTTGGAATGTAGGAGCCGGGCCAGCGAAGAACGAGAATCTAGGCCAGGGAATCCTTGGAAGCCACCAGAATCAGCCCACCTACCCGGACCTCTTTTACATGACTCAATAGTTGTAAGCAGTGTGAGCACCACTCTAGAAGAATCTTCTAGAAAGGAACATGACCTATTGCTGTTCGCAAAGATGAGGGCTCTTCTGCATCGTGCTAGTTTGTCACATTACATTGATAACAGAGACCTAGCTTTCACATGATTCATATATATATATATATATATATATATTTGTATATTTGAGACAGGGTTTCTCTGTGTAGCCTTGGCTGTCCTGGAACTCACTCTGTAGACCAGGCTGGCCTCGAACTCAGAAATCCGCCCGCCTCTGCCTCTCAAGTGCTGGGATTAAAGGCATGCGTCACCACCACCCAGCTCACATGATTCTTTTTACAAGGTTTTCAAATCCTACCTTTCGCTATCATAGGAAACCCTCCCATCAAAGATAGGAGTAGACAGGAAGTCTTTTTCTTGTCAGGCTCGGGACAAACTCTCCGATCTCTTTGTCAGGCGTTTCTTAGGTTTTGATTTGTTTCTTGGCAAGATGCACATGATTCTTTTAACACGTGCACACTCTCTGTCAAAGGGCTTATTGTCTGACTGGACAAATGGAGCTATATGTTTATTCAGCCTTCGTTTACTCTACATAGTTTCCAATGGGTTGAACTGCTTTTGGGAACCTCAGTGCCACGACTGGCAATATGGCCAATGGAATCTTCCTAATTTAAAACTGTTGAGGTTGGAGGTGTGGGAAAGCACTTCCTGGAACCGTCTTTAAAATCATATATTATTTTTTCTACACAGAGCATTTTCTCCAATATTTATCAGATCCAACCTACTTATTGGATCTGTTAGCACTGTAAGAACATGAGCTCAACCTGAGACAGTTTATCCATTCCTCTAAACTAGCTGTATTAGTTATTTTTTGTTGCTGTGACAAAATACCAGGCTCAAGGCAAGTTAGGGTTCCAGAATCCGTAATCACAAAGAAGGCGTGGCCGCAGGTGCTCAGAGCAGGAAGCTGGCTGTTCACAGTTTCTCACAGGAGAAGCTGAGAGAGTCAACTCTGAGAGAGGTGAGGCTATAAAGTGGTAGCTCTCAGCCTTCCTAACGCTGCAACCCTTTAATACAGTTCCTCGTGTTAGGGTGACCCCAACCACACAATTATTTTGTTGCTTCTTTATAACTGTAATTTCACTACTGCCATGAATCATAATATAAATATCTGAGTTTTCCAATGGTTTCAGGTGATCCTTCTGAAAGTGTTCTTTAACCTGACCCCCTAACAAGGGGTTGTGACCCAAAGGTTGAGAACCACTGTGATAGACTCTCAAAACCTGCTTCTAATGATATGCTGTTTCTAGTAAGACCCTTGCCACCACCACTACACACATACACACACACACCCAAGCTTCTTTAACTTTCCACACAACCTCCAACTGGGGACCAAGCATTCAAATGCATGAGATTATGGATGAATTTTCCTAGTCAAACCAGAATGCGATTACCATGGATAAGACTAGCTTTGGTCCCTTTATTCTGATAATGTGACTCTTTTTTTTTTTTTTTTTTTTTTTTTTGGTTTTTCGAGACAGGGTTTCTCTGTGTAGTCCTGGCTGTCCTGGAACTCACTCTGTAGAACAAGCTGGCCTCGAACTCAGAAATCCGCCTGCCTCTGCCTCCCAAGTGCTGGGATTAAAGAAGTGCGCCACCACCGCCCAGCAATGTGACTCTTTTAAGCAGGCAAAAAGCAATTATTTCTGCAACCTGTCTGCATTCGGCTCGGTCTGTGCTTCGGATTGGCTGAGGTTTTAGGAGCTGGGAGCAGATGACACACGGGACATCTACATTTTACTTTCTGAAAACTTAGGACTTTAAAGTATGCTGTGTGCTCCGAGGAGTAGATCCTGTCTGGCGTACCCTAGGACTGATGATTCAAAACTCTTTTAAGCCACACTTTATCTTAAGGACTGCTATATGTTCTTTTACTTTGGCAAAATTTCCCCTCAATAGACCAAAAACTCTAGTCACAGATGTATGAACTTGAAGTCGGTGGTATGATAGTGCACATGGACAGACAGCCGTATCTGGGCCAGTGTTGCCCACGGTTCTGAACCTTTTCCCTAAGGCAAACTTTAGCTCCGAAAGAATGAGAAGGATAGGCCTCCTAGAACCTCTGGATCGTGGGATATTGTAGGTTCCCTGAGCATGGCACATCTGGAAAGGATATGGAAGCGCCAATGTCTGCAATACACTTCTTGCCCTATGCACCTCATTATCTACTCTTGCAATAGTGTTTATGATAAACCAATAGGCACGAGGACTTCCCTAAGTTCTGTGGGCCTCTTGAACAAGTTAATAGGATCTGCAGAGGGAGTTATGGAAGCCCTTATCTGTAGCAGGTCAAACAACCTGGCAAGCAAAGGTAGACGGGGCTGCCTAGGGCCGTGTGAGTGTGTGTGTGTGTGTGTGTGTGTGTGTGTGTGTGTGTGTGTTAACCCCATGATACCTGATGCTGTGCCAACAGGTAGGCAGTGTCAGCATTGAGCTGTGTTGGTTATACCGGGTGGTGGTTGCAAATCTTCTTACTTGCTGGGTGTATGGAGGGGGAAAAAGGCCCATTTATCTGGTGTTTGATATCATCTGTATTGTGAGGGTATTGGGACAAAAATTAAGTTTGAGATTGTTTTTCCTTTGGATAATTCAGAAAATCATACTATCAAGAGGGCCTAAATTAGGTGAGGTATGCAGTGACTAAAGAAGATAACGGGACAATGTCATGCAAGGCATGGATCTTATAAGTGAGAGAATTCTATTCATTCTTCCAGTGCCTTGTTCTAAGCTTATACGCCACGGTTAGTGTCCCTCACATTTATAGATGGCATGACAGGTTGTAACTCAATGTCAATATTAGCATCTACATAGTATAACCATTCAAAGAAAGCATCTTAGGGTAAATGGGATCCTCGAAAGAGCCTTCCGCCCTTCTCAGTGATGGACAAGTGACTCTCCATACAAGTTAGTTGTTGTACACATGGTTGTGCCTGCCTATAATCCCAGCATCTAGGAGGCAGATAGAGCTCTGTGAGTTCCAGGCCAGTCATAGCTGCTGAGTAAGACCCTCTCTCAAAAGGCAAACATTTGTCGTTGCTTTGTGATATTTATTTTTATTTCCATGCCGTGCAAGCACATACTTTCTCACAGAGATACATCCTGAGCCCCAGTAAGGGCTTTTACTCTTCGCTGTTTGCTTTTACTGAAGTTATGAATGTGATTCTATTAGCTGGCCCTTCCAGATTTCAGAAATCAGAAACCGTCTTTTCTCTAAAATTATTGACATACCAACTTCTAGATATTCATGTAAAGCATCGATTAATTTCCTTATTAAATTCTGTGCCTTGGCCTGGCAGACTGAAGTTAACTCGATGCGTCTGCTGTCTTTAGACGTGGCCATCTTAGTACAGAATAGAACCGCACCGTTTAACAGTAGGTAAGAAGAAGTATTAGGGTTGCTGCGATTCATCTTATTCTCTTTCTCACTGCCTTGAATAAACTATGGGCTAGGATGGAGTCAGTAGAGGCTAGGCACGCGATGAAGACATCCATTTCCTGGTGTTTTTGTATCCCTTGTCAGCTCATAGCTATTGGCCGTGCTCCATCTGAGGCCAGATTTATGTCTAAGCTCTAAAAGGGCACAGAAATGAAGGGCTCACACTCTATGTCTTCAGCTCAACGAAGGGCTGGTTTTCTAATGTTTATTTTTCTTTTACTTTGACCGTTTAATTGTGTTATGATTGTCTTTTAGACTCATCAATAAAGTTTCAAAAATGATTTTTAAATATTATAGCAGGCCTCTGTATCTCCTCAAATGGCCTAAGAGGGACACATTTTGATGTTACAGGTCCCTGTGGCCTTTTTCTATAGCTCTACCCTATGAGACTGCAGATACTGTGTTCTGGCCAGAATGCAGTGTGTCCCTGAATCTTATTAAATGCTGTGATTGATTGGCATTATGCTATCTGTAAGTTATACAGGCTTGAAAAATCAACTGTGTATGATTTTTAGTGAAGTCGATTTTACCAAGAATATTAAGATACATATTATATATAATATAATATATTACTGATTACATATACTATGTATCATATCAATATATATAACATAATATATAATATAGTATAATAAAAGATATATATACTTTTAAAAAGTTTATATATTTTATATATCATACATTTCATAAATTATCTAGATTTTATGTAAATACATAGTATATTTAAAAGTATCCATATGCTTTAAAAAGGCACATATACACATATACACACAAACCTGGGACGTTTATAGAATGTGAATTAAAAAACAACGCTAATTTTACTTTTAGGATGTCGTTCAGTTGAGAATCGTCTTAGGAACAGAATTCTCCTCTCACTAAAGTCTCCACGCTTCATTAAAAAGCTGATGACATTTCACTTTGGGCCAGTCTTAGAATTCATGTAATTATACTCCCAAATACATTTTGTTAAACCCGAGTCTCACTTGGAGGATGGGAATACAAAGGGGCTTACTTATTTGCTGGATCCACTGGCCAGCTATTTACTGTTGACCTTTGTCATTCAGTTACTCTAGAATCAACCAAGGTACATTCATTTGCAAGGAAGGATTCTAGGCTGCAATCAAATATGCACACATATAATCACAGTGCTGACTGATGATTCCTATAGGGATAGATAGGACACGTTAGTGGGAACAAAGGAACAGAGAACACCTGTAAGACCTACCTGGTAGACAGTCAAAAATAAGCGCATCTTCAAATTGGCTGGCTCTGAAGAGCTAAGTCAAATCTATTCAGAACATCCCCTGAACTCTCTGGAAAAAGAATTACATTTTCATAGGAAGGATGAGAGAGCGCTTATAGACAATTGAAAGATAACGGGCGTCACTGGGTGAAAATCTAATTGAAACATGAGGGTAAGGAAAAGGATGTACATGAGTGCTTCTCAAACTGGGGGTCAGATGACCCTCTCGCAGGGCTCGCCTAAGACCATGGGAACATACCAGACACATTAAGGTTCATCGCAGTAGCAAAATTACAGTTATGAAGTAGCAATGAAAACAGTTTTATGGTGGGGAGAGTCACCACCACAACATGAACTGTATTGAGGGGTCACGTAGTGTGAGGAAGGTTGAAATCACCTCTGGAAATGCTGACCTTGGAAAAGTTTTGATTTGGATGCAACTTGCATTTTAATTATGCTAAGAGGGAGCTCTTTGTCTACAGGAGTGATCACGTGGGATCACAGTTTGTAGCACAGTCCAAGTGCTAAAGTTGGCAACATCTCGAAGCTGATGTAAGGGATTAGAAAAATGTTCAGAATTATTGTCTGGTTGAAGGTTCATTGCCACTGAGATAGGCTGTACAAGGAGAAAGTAAAAAAACAAATTCAGCATGGGATATAGTCTGTGGACACTTCCCAGAGGGAATCCGCATAGCCTCATTGACTGGTGGTTGGATGAATGGATCCAGGGGTGAGAAAAGGGACTAGGAACAGAGCCAAAGAACTAGACTAAGGATGCTGGGGAGAGTGTGTGCTAGGAAACTGAGAGGTCCCAGTCTGTACTCTGCGGGCCACAGTGGGTTGATACGGATAAGATGACACAATCTTAATCCTATTCTCTCTTTCCAGCCTACATAGCTCCGAGTTCCATGTCTGTAGTAGAATGTTTTAGTAATTTACATTCCAACCACAGTTTAATGAAGACAATCACGTTGTTTCCTTCAAGTAAGTGTATGAAGGCCTTAATTAGAGGCAGAGTCTGAGCTGCAGGCGTGACTCAGGACATCATTAACGCTGACAAACTTCTTCATACATATTTATTTACTGTGTGAGTAGGAGCGTTACTAATTGTCATGGGGCTGTTGACTCTTCTGTTGTCCACGTCCGTGACTCTAAAGCGTGTCTCCAGTGGGGACAGCATAGCACCCCTTAAATGCAAATTTTGGTCCTTGAGGAGCAAAAAAGACCCCAGATTCTAACTTTGTGGTACCCATAGCTTAGCCCTCTCTGGCAAAGGAGTACTTCTATTTCTTAGTACTTAATTTTCTAAACTGGGGAGGATTTAAATTAAAATGTAAAATTCTCCTTATCAGCCAGCCAGTAATGGGAAGAAAAATTAAAATTATCTAGATTCATCATTCTAGAAACATTAAAATCACTTTGTAACTGGAGGTTAAAACATAAAGCATTACCAAAAAAAGATAAAACATTGCGTGCTTCTTATGAGGAATCTGGATTTAAGTGTGTGTGTTTGTCTGTGTAATATAAAAGCAGACAAGGGCTCTTTAGGGGACGGAGACCAATAAGAAGGAACAGGAAGGACTGGGGAGGGTAGCAGCAGGCAAATATTATGAGAGTACAATTACTGATGTGCATAGATATATGGACTTATAGTGAAATCCATCATTTTTCATGTAACTAAAAACATGAATAAAAAAACTTACAGAGGAAATTATTTTTAGCTTTTCTCTTTCTGGTGTCTGTGCTACTTAGTTTTTTTAAAAAAATAATTTTATTTTATGTGCATTGGTGTCATATTCCTTGGAACTGGAGTCACAGACAGTTGTGAGCTGCTGTGTGGGTGCTGGGAATTGAACCTGTGTCCTTTAGGAAGGGCAGACAGTACTCTTAACCACTGAGCTATCTCTTCAACCCCAACTGCTACCTAATTTTTAACAACTTCACACAAGTTATGCCACCTAGGAAGAAAGACCCTTAACTAAAGAATTACCTCAATCAGATTGGCCCGTGCAACCTATTAGTGGAGTATCTTCTTGATTGCTAATTGGAGGACCCAGCCCACTGTGGGTGTTACAATCCCTAAGCACGTGGACCGGTGCTGTGTAAGTTGTGGCTGAACAATCCACCATGAGCCAGGCAGTGAGCAGATTTTCTGATACTTCTGCCCCTGTTTGAGTTCCTGCCCTTGCAGCAGACGGACTGTTACCAGGGAGAGTGAGGTAGAGTAGAGCTTTTCCTCCCTCCCTGCTTTTGGTGATGGTGTTTATCACTGCAACAGAAAGCAAACTGGGACATAGCTTTGTGTGTGTGTGTGTGTGTGTGTGTGTGTGTGTGTGTGTGCATGAGTTCATTCAACAGAGAGAACAAAACAGAAATCTAACCTAAATCTAACGTGATAAGTTTTTCCATCTATTTAATGTAGGCTATATAGAAAATGTGGGACTCTACATAATTATTCAGCAAGATTTATGTGGGACATTGACTTCCTTTTCTATTTCATCTTCAAAAGATCTGATTTTTTTGGTTTTTAGTCCACATATTTAATAACTAGATAGGTATAAATCATTTGGTCACTGGAAACTTACTTAAATATACTGGACCTAGTAACTGAACCTTTGATGGGATGGTATGCGAATCAGTCATGGGTCTAAAGAGACTGTGTGAACATGGAGGCTGTATCTGTACATCTTATGTGTAAAAAGGATCCAGGGGAAGGGTAGAGAGCTACTGTGTGCATGTCCCTAGCAAGGTGAGCTACAGTCAGATCCCACCATTGGCTGATGCTGCTGTTGGCAGCTCCCATGGGAAACATGATGGTGTAGCCACCAACGGCAGTACCACCACCCTGTGTGCATGCCAACAAGACACTGTGCAATGGTGCCACAAAGGCTGGGATGGGCCTTTGATTCTTTGTTGGGCACTTCATTTTGTATCAAAGTGTAGACAGTACTCCCTGTCAGGGTCCAGGGACTATTTCAGCTCTGGCTTCCATAGTGAAGCACAGGCTTTGCTCTCTGCTTACCTAGAGATTTCCCCCTAAATTAAATGAGGTTTATACATTGAGAAGCCAATATCAATAGGCTAACATTTGAACAATGCTTTGCAGCTTGCAGTGTTGTGACACATTTACATTGCCTGGATTCTTCCTATATTATAGAGAATATTTCCTTCTTTTGAGACAGGAAAACTAAAGCTCCTAAAGGTTGATTGGCTAACCCAAAGCTGGTGAGTGATGAGACTAACCTATTTGGGTGCCTGCCATGTGTAAAGCCTAGATACATTCACGTACAATTTCTTAGTTAAACCACATAACATCAAGGTCGCCATTACTCTTCATATTAGTCAATAGGGGGATTTATCCAGGTTTTTAAGCAAAAGCCCATTCTCACCCTACATCCCCGCTGGGTCTACCTTCCCTCCTGCTCCCAATTCATCATTTCTATACCAGCTATTACTGTGTTATGCTTGCCTCTCAAAGGTACTTGTTGAGTAAATTTGTGTTCGAAAGCCTTTCCTGAGGCTCTGGGTACAGTCCCATATTTTGCAAAGTTATTTTCTGACACGTTCTCCCCAGAGCGCTGGTCAGTAAGAAGGGAGAACTGGTCTGTTCCTAGGGGTAGATTCTTATAAAAAGATGTCTATTTTCACATCAGATATGCCTCAAGGATGTAGACAATACCACGTTGGGAACGTGTTGTGGGAAATATTAAAAACAACAACAACAACAACAAAAACGAACCTGCACATTCCTGCGCTTGTGCCGTCAACTCTCTGCCCCAGTGGCCTGGCTGGCCTGTTTTCTCTCCACCCAGCTAGCTAAGTTCCCACTGGTGGGTTGCTACCTTGCCAGCCCCGTGTTTCAAATCTTCTACGGCCTTTGTGGTGCACATCTGGCAAACCCACGCTTTGCTCCTGTACCTTTCTCCTGAGAATCCAGATGAGTCTCGGCAAGAGGAAAAACACCAAGCTTAGTTCAGAAACAGCAGTAACTCAGTTGTTGGACGCAGCAACTAAACTCCTAACCTTGTAAGCCTTATTAAATCTAAATCCTCTGGTGGCGAATCCTGATGGATCTGCCATTGAAACCAGGAGACACTTGTAATTACATCCTGTCCTCATGCTGCCATCCTGTCCAAAAGGACCTAACTCTCTCCAGCTTCCTCTCTTTCCCCTCTCCAACCCGGAAGTCCTGCCTTCTCGCCCAGTGATTGGCTCCTTTATTCATGAGGGGATTGGTTCACAAGAAGTCACCTGAGTATGACTCACTCCTTGTCTGTAGCCCCTCCCAGGAGACCTGAAATAGCAGCAACATACAAACAGCCTCAGGCCCATCCACAACTGGAATGTAAAACAGACACGTCTGTGTGTTACACATCTGACCAGATGGGTTGCTCACTAACACGGCTTCTGCCCTCTCTTTGGTGCCCGTGGATCCTAGGAGTCCCGTTTTCTCGCCTAAGTGGCTTGTGATTGCAGAGGTTGTCTCAGTGATCACAGCCCCTGGATTAGGCTAAGGCGTCACTCGGTGTCTTTTTGACTGGGATGGATGCCGGGACACCTGTGCATCTAGGCTGCCAGCTTCCAGCACAGTGAAGGCCAGGCTTCAGCCACACATTTGAACTTCATTCCGAGGTTTAGCTCCACTCTCCGCTTTTCAAAGCTGATCACCAGAGATGTGAACGCTTGCAGGCTGCCCCGGGCTTCATCGCCTTGTCTTTCTCGATCTGATCCTTGTCAGTTTATACCAGGTTTTCTTTTCTTCGTTTGGCTATCTCTCTACCTATACCATCTTCCTCCTCTCTTTTAGAAGTGATCTGATAGAACTTTGAATTAATACACACATGGATATGTGCATGATATGTGCATGTGTAAAGGGTCTTGATGCAAACGCTCTTTTAAAAAGAAGGTTTACTTTCTTTTAAATATGTGTATGTGTGTATCTTTGTATGGATAGGTGCATGCAGGTACCTGGAAGCTACAACAGGCCCTGGAACTAGATTTACAAGCAGTCGTGTCTCTTCCACGTGGGTCCTGGGAATTCAACTCTAGTCTTGCCAAGAGCAGCAAGCGCTGCTATGTCATCCCTCTAGCCCCTACTGCGAAAAGCCCAGAGAGGCTTTTGCTATGGCTGTTCTCTCACTACCTCTACCAACAAGTCCTGGGCCTCCAGACCAAGGAGCGGCCATAGGAAAGGCTAAGCTCTGTGGAGCCGACCTTAGTTTTAAAACTAAACTTTCAGGCGCCACACCTGGAGCCTGTCTAAGCTGCTGGTTCAATACATCTCCACAGGAAAATATAGGTGCACTTTCCATCCGTTGGCTTCCCATCTGCACCATGTGCCATAAGTTTAAACTGCAGTGTTGAGAACGTCCGCTCAAAGTGCAGTTGAGATCGCCTCTTACAGCGAGGAGTGACAGTAACGTAAGGCGCTGAAGTTATATAGGATGCGGTAACCAATGGGGAAAAGTTATCTGAGCAAGATGTAAAAACCGCCAGACTGTACTTAGATCCATCACATCCCTCTCTCAGTTGCTCAGCAAGTCTACCTGGCAGTAGACCTTCGGTTGCTGTTGTTAGAACTGAAGCCCAGGGTGTGGGATGAAACACGGGATATGGAAAAGATTTGGGGGCAGGGAATTCTGCATTAAAATTATATCTTTAGGTAAAGACATGTATTTTTATATAAACAGGAAAATCTCGCAAATGCTTTTTTTTTAAAACTTTCAAACAGCACTATAACTTGGGATTTAGACTTTGCAAATATAGGGCAATTTCACACGCATTCACACCACAGAAATAAAATTATATGTGAATAATATTTTTTTTCACAGACTTGCTCTCTCAACTCTGAAACTTCCTTTTCACAACATCACTAAACATGCAAATGGGAATTGTTTATGATTAGTATGAAGAACAGTGCTAAGTTTAAAACCCTAAGCTTGGATCTTGATTTATATAACTTAAGAGACTCTGAAGCATTGTCCTATAAGTTAGAACATATCACGGATGTGGCATGACTATCTTAGGAAGTACCCTAAACACCTACTCTTTTTAACTATCCTAAAAATATTTTTATAGATCAAATATTTATATTTTACCACCTGGCCAATGTTTTGGTAATAATACACCTGTGTGTATTACTAAGTGTTTAGTTAGTACATGAAGTACTCCACTGGCATGTAAGTAATGAAACAGTGACTTTTAATTGGAATGGGACATCAGGAATTGAGTTCTAGACACATGGATGGAATCAGATGTTTGGGGGAAAGTTCAGGAATGTCTATATGCATCGTCATATATGCATCTGTGCACATATCTACCATTGCCCGTTAGGTGTTGGTGATTCCCAACCTGGATGTGGGACAACCCTTTCACAGGGGTCGCCTAAGACCATCAGAAAACACAGGTATTTATAGTAGGATGCGTAACAGTAGCAGAATTACACTTATGAAATAGAAATGAAGATAATTTTATGGCATGGTCACCACAACCTGAGGCGTTGTATTCAAGGGTCGCAGCACTAGGAAGGTTGAAGGTTGCTTTGTTAGCCATTTTAAGCAAAGGTAGACTGAGGGTCTCTTTTGTTCCTTTTGACCCCAGCACCTGACAATGAATCCTCAAGGTGACAGAGTGGATGGATAAGTACTGGCTTACTTTGGCTTTGATTCATTGATTTTTTTTTTTAAATTAAAGGTTGTTTTCCTGCTGCTTAAGTCACAGAGAAATGTGTTTCCTGGTGCCATATTTATATATGTGTTCTGTTCTGTTCTTATTTGCTCCTATCCTTCTGTTTCCCATTTTTCTCACCCTTGTCCCACAAATAGTCCTCGTTCTGCCTGTTTTCACGACATGTCTATCTATACCCTCTCGTTAATCCCTCACCCTCCCTAGACCTCTTCCTCCCCTCCCATAGTTCTCAGTTCTCATAATACACACACCCCTTCATTTAGTCTGCAGAGGACAAAAAACATGTACTCCTCCCTGAGCCCACCTTATTAATAATCCTCAGCTCCGTCTATTTCCCTGCAAAGCCACAATTTTATTTTTATTTCTAGTCAAGAAAAGTTTGATTTTATACACATACCACATTTTCTTTATCTGTCTGCTGATGGACGTCGAAGCTGCTTCTATGTCCTAGCTGTTGTAAATACTGCAGCAGTAAGTGTGGATGGACAAGTATCTCTGCGGTGTGTTGGCTTAAAGTACCGTGGGTATATTATACCCAGAACTTGTTATACCTAGGATTGATAGTAGATGGACTTTTAGTTTTAAGGACTCTTCATATATATGTCCACAGTGACTCCACCAGTTTACAGTTCCATAATCATTTGGAGTTCTTCTGAGAACTCTCTCTTCAATTCATTAGCCCATTTATGAATCAGATTATTTGTTTTCTTGGTACTCAGTTTTTGCTAGCTTTTAAAATATATATTCTATATATACTAATACATATACATGTGTGTGTGTGTGTGTGTGTGTATATATATATATATATATATATATATCTGTGATTTATTGAATGTGAATTCCATTATTGATAAAAAGTCCAAGCAGTTTTTTTTTTAAATTTTAAAAACACTTCCTTCAGAAATAATACATACTTGAAAAAAGAAGTACTTAAAACACTTTAGACATTAACAATCCCTACAGGACTTTCAAGTACTTTTTTGGGTGAAGCAAGATAAAAATCTTTGTTGTGCCAATTTGAGCTTCTTTAATCAGACATAAAGCAATATCTAGGGTACTTTGTTGTATTAGTTTAAGACAACATTATTGAAAACTATTTTTAAAATTACTTTATACCTCAGCTTCTATAAGCCAAATTGACTGTTCTAGTCAGCATGGTCACACTGTTGTAACTTTCTTTTTCTTTTATTGAAAGTAGTTTTTTTCCCCTCACACAATATATCCTGATAACCAAGAAACTATAAATATTCATTTTAAAATTGACACAGAATACCCAAGCAGACATCTAATAAGAACTGATCAAAATATATGAGTACAAAGTATGTAAAAATAGTAATGGAGATAGACAGACTGAATCTGAATCAGAAAATTCATTATCATAAAAATATACACATCAGTTTTCTTCCTTAAAGTTTAACAAATTGATTATATATTTCATTTTGAACAACTAAATATAAATAGCCTAGAAAACTTAGAAAAGATGAATACAAACTCAGTTTAAGCCAGATGTTAAAGCACCTTTCTTTTTTTTTTTTTTTTAAGCAAACTAATTTATTTTTCAGAGTCTAAACCCTTCTGTGACAGCCTCCCTGGTGTTCATGGAGATGCATCTTAAAGTAGTGGATGCACACGCCACCTGCTTCACCACAATGACTGGCTCTTGCTATCAGGATGCAAGGCAATGCGGTTGATAACTTCTTCAAATGCCAAACGAGAGAGCCTGGCCTCAAACCTGCCAATCCTGGTGGAGGCTGTGGTTATCTCTCTGGCTTCCTGACCACCTCCCAGCACCCCATGGTCGTAGTTGGGAGAGAGGGTAGCTGAGTTGATGGGACATTGTGTTTGGAAAGTCTTCTGATATTCAAGACTCGTGGAGTTAAAAGAGCTTAGCTGTGCTGTCCTTGGACGTGCTGACAAACACGGTCATGTCCCTGGACAACTGGATGACACCAGTTTGCTGTGCTGCTTGCTCTTCAACACTAACTAAAACTTCTCCATCCAGACTTGGCACTCTGCTGCTGGCTCAGCTCTTTCTACTTTCATGGCCTGTGAGGATGTGCACCCCCAGGGGTCCCTAAACCGCACGGGGATCTTGGAATCCTTGCTGGGTATCTTCACGTAGGGTTCATTGCTGTTGATCTGGCTTGGATCCCATAGACCAAAGAAGCTCACCAAACACTGGTATCTCATCTGTGTGTCTGTGGAGAACATGACAATGTTGCCCTGAAAGTTAATGCCGCAGGCTGGGACAGCTGAGTTGGTCTTGAGTAGAACCAGCTGCTTCCCCGTTTCACAATCCCAGAGACAACAGCTGTTGTCAACCGAGCCAGGAAGGACATGTGTAGCGTCCCAGTCAACATCCGCACACCACACAGCTCCAGGATGATCCACGTAGGTGCCTAGCCTCTTGCCATTCGCGGAGTACCACACACTGACAATGGGGCCGGTGGTCAGGGTGAAGAGGAGGTCTGTTCTGCAGTTGCAGTCTTGATTTGCATGATAGACCACTCATGGGCCTGCAGCAGTATGGTACTCATCTTGGTGGTGACGCAGAGCCAGATGTTAAAGCATTTACAAAGTCTCTATAATTAGAAGACAATTGTATTGGCAAGTGAATAAGCTGACAACCAGTGGAACCAAATAGAAAATCCAGAAATAACCCTAAGTCATTTGCACATGGGTCTTTAGACTCCAAGGAAGGCTGCTTCTGAAATCTGTGGAGAAATACAGACTTTTCATAAGCGATATTGGGAAACTGGCCCTCCACATGTAAAAGATAGAAATGACATCGTCCTGTATCCTACACACTAGTCTGCTAGTCCAAACGCTGGAGGAAAGCAAGGCACATCTCCTTTTATAAACGCTTGTGAAGTTTCCCCGAACTTAGGGGAAACAATTATTTTAGCTATATTTTAAAAGTTCTGTGTGGAAAGTAAGCCACTAAGCAAGTAACCTAAAATCTAATGAAGACACTAGTACTGTCTGGGGAGAGGTCTGTATCTCTCCATACTGGCCAGAGGTTAAAGTCTCTATCAGCTAATGAATTTCTATAAATTGAGAAGGCAAATAACATCTTGTAAAACTGAGCAGGAAATCCACACATGGTTCACCAGAAAAGAAATGCAAATGGGCCTTCCAGATGTGATAAGATGCTCCAATCAGCTCCTCGTGAGAGAGGAGGTCGGAAATTGAAACTACATTAAAATACCATCTCTGCCCTATCAGCCTGGCAGGATGCCAAGGGCTAAACAATGAGACTGGCAAGGCTGGAGAGAAATTGGCATTCTCATGTATTGTTGATGAGGTAAAAAGCCCAGAAGAGGGGACATGTCCATTATCAGAGTTCCACAAGCATTTACATTTTGACCCATTAATTCCATGGCAAGACATCTTTCTTATAGAGTAATGGGTGGGAAATATGGAACGGCACATAAACAGTTCAATTTGTGTGACAGCAGACTGGTAAACAACCCACGCCCAATGCCAAGGGCCGGCTCAAAACAAACTCTATATAGGCACACAATGAAGGGCAGCTCAAGGGCAGAAAATGCCTGTAATATGCCATTTTTTACCTAAGAACATGGATATGTGTTTCATTTGTTTATGTTCATAAGCAATGGATGGTGAGAAGCACAGACTACTGAAAATGGCTATGTGGGGGTAGGGTTCGGGGGTGGGTAACAGGGCCGCAGGGATGGGAATAGTGGTCTACGCATCTTTAGCTGTCTTTCGTTATATTTCCGTACTTAGTGATATTTTGGAGTCATGCACTAAACACTTTCACCTGTAAAAGTGTTTAGTAACTAACACTTACTAAAGTAATGTCAGGTAAGTATGAAGAAAACAAGAAGCAAAGAGGTTTTTAAGAAGTGAAAATAAGAAGCAAATTTAAAAAAAAAA
>JADRCC010572234.1:0-13630 GCA_019843855.1 Hylomyscus alleni | reverse complement strand
GAGGCGGAGGCGGAGGCGGAGGCGGAGGCGGAGGAAGAATGGTGTGCTTGACTCCTCTTGCTGCCAGTCATATGGTGGAGATTGGTATGACGATTTACTGAACCAGTGTGAACAAAAATTGTACTGAAGGTTTCCAATACTCCATGGATGACACCCCTCTCCCATTCCCTACTGTCAAAAACAAATATCAAAGCAAAAACATGCTTCTGAAGACATACAGTGCTAAGCAACCTGTGGGTTTTCATCCAGGCTTTTACCAACACAGCCTTCAGGTTTTATTTGTGTGTTTTAAGTGCATAACTTTAGTATGTATGTCTTTGTCTGTGGTATATGTTGAAGCTTGTATGTTCAGGTGCACATATGGAGAGGAGCGCACAGCTTGGATGCTCTGGAGACTGAACTCAAGTCTTCAGGCTTGGCAGTGAGCACTTCCACTCCCTGAGCCATCTTGGGTTTTTTTGAGGGTCAAATGCTCCTCTACATGATTTTCATCTTTAGACTTTCTAATCCACAAGTTCTTTTCTTCCTCACAAGGCAGGTCCCTTCTCTGCCCAGTACTTTGTGACACTACAGCCTTTAGCCCCAATCACTTTGGAGGGTCCCTCCTTTTACTCTGTTCAGGAAGACATCTTTTTGATTTTCTTCTTGCTCTCAGAGTGTCTCTGTTTTCTGCTCCCATGCTAGCTGAGAGTTCTCACATGGTTTCTGTCTATCAGCCCCTATTTATGACTGGTGGTTTGAATATGCTTGGCCCAGGGAATGGCACTATTAGGAGGTGTGGCCTTGTTGGAGTAGGTGTGGCCTTGTTGGAGGAAGTGTGTCTCATTGTGGGGGTGGGCTTTGAACCTCTGAACCTGTAAGACAGCCCCAATTAAATGTTGTCCTTATAAGAGTTGCCTTGGTCATAGTGTCTGGTCATAACCCTAAGACAGTGACTCTGTCACTTTTCCACAGCCTGGGCTCAAACCCAGCTCTGTGAGGACACCTCTCCTAATTGCCTCATAACCTCTCTTCTCTCTTGCAGCTCTCCATAATTGGATGCCAAAGGCATCATTTAAAAACTTTCTTAATGAAACAAAAAGCAATTTGGTTAAGCTCAAGAAAAGATCTTACTAATTTCTGTTGTCTTTTATTTCTTTCCTTTTTTGTTTAATTGATTTTGTTCTTTATTTCAGCAATAAAATAAAATGTTATCAGCTGGGTGGTGGTGGTTCACATCTTTAATCCCAGCACCTGGTAGGCAGAGGCAGATAGATCTTTGAGTTTGGTTCAGCCTGATCTATAGAGTGAGTTCCGGGACAGCCAGGGCTACACAGAGAAACCCTGTTTAAAAACCAAAATGTTACCTAGAAACAAGCCAAAATACAGGGAAAATAACATAAAATAATTTCTTGTAGCTCAGTCAATAACATGGTTGAATTGCTTGTATGAAAGCCTGGGTTGATCCATCTCTAGTACTGTAAAACCTTGGGCATGGTAGCACATGGTTATATTCCCATCACATGGAGATGAAGGTAGGGCGATCAGAAGCTCAAGGTCATCATCAAGGTCATGGCCAACATATGGTGTGTGAGCAAGTATTTATCGGTAGAGGTGGTGTGTATTCATGTGTGTTCAGCATGGAGGCCAGGAGAGAACAGCGGGTGTCCATCTTAAAACAGGAGCTGGACTGACAGCTGTGAGCCCCGTGGATGTCCCCACTGTGCCTGGATTACAAGGGCGTATGGCAGAGTCTAGCTTCTTACGTGAGAATTGGGGGGTTGAGGTCAGGTTCTCTTGAATGCACAACAAGCATACCCTTCGAGGCAAAAACCAATCCCATATGGTGAATTTGAGATAAGACCCTGTGTCGAACAAAACAAAACAAAACCTCTTGTTGGTCTGTCACAAGGAAAGCTGGACCAATGAAAAGATGTTTAGGTCCAATACAGCTAGAAATTCTTGTTTAATTTTCAACATAATTCTTACATTTTTCTGAAAAAAAAAAAGTAGTATCCAAAAGTAGTCATGGAATATCTGACTGTGGTTTCTGCCCCTCAGAGGTGAATTTCAAAGCAGCTTCTCATACTTATGTTGACTACACACCGTGCCCTCTATGTCTACTAAGTCTTTTTTAAAAGTCCGTGCATAGGTGGTTATTTACAGGGACCCCTTAATATCAGACATGAACCACAGAACTGCACTTGTATGGGGCAGGTGACATTCTCTCTATATGTTACTAATTTTGCTCTTTGCCCCAAATTGGTCTTGTTTTCTAAATTTCCCCCTACCACTTGTTTCTCTTCTGTCATTTAGCTGCCCAGCTTCTGTACTAAATTCTAGCTATAAAATTACAAAGAATTTAGGATGGAAACGTTGTTTTTTAAAGCATTAAACAAAGGGGTTCAGTGGAAAGAGAAAGTGAGGACTTTGGGGATGGGGGTATCTCATGTCCCAGACCTGTCTACACTCAAGCCTGTTCATGGCTTTGCTTCACTGCTACATTTATTCTTGAGACAATGACATTATGAAAGGCTTTTTTGCATGTTTTAGGGAGCAGTTTAGACACCCTGTACTTTTGAGTACATGAGTCTTCTTTTTTTTTTTTTAAAGAACTTTACCCAGTGCATTTGGAATGGCCTTTTTTTAAAATTTTGTTTTAAAATATAGACTAGACCACTGAGCTTTTATCTGAAAAAATAAAATCCCCTCCTGTTTGTTGTGCTGCCCTAGGTTTCACTAAGTTTGCATCTTGTCACATGTGTTTGACCCATCAGTGTGAGGAGATGAGTCCCGATGATTGTTTTATAGAGACCTCAGTCTCAGCACTCTGGAGAGCTGCCCGCCCGTCTTCCATCATCGACCCCCATTCATTAGTGGAAACTCATACAGTGTTTTGCTGAAATGTGTCCATTTCTCCCCGAGGGGGGGTCACATTTTTGTCACACTTTCTTCGTGTCTGTCGGTAATCTTTTAACACTCGTTGACTAGCTGTCTGGAACACATTTCAGTTCTGCCTAAAGCAGCTCAGCTGGTAGAGCTTATAACCCAAGCCAAAACAAAACAAAACAAACTCGAAATCAGGACTACTTCAAGCGGATTCTATGTTACATTTCCCAGTGTCTATCCAAGTTGTGTTCAGGGAAATGCCAGCTCTCCCATTTTCTTGATGTGTGACTTGGAACCAGGTAGTAATAGTTTTTCTTCTATATGAAATGCATTATCGATAATTTTAATAGAGATAAAATACTTAAGGCTGTAAGAACACAGTAAACATATATAGTAAGGACTTGTTGCGTGCAGTTTTTAAAAAACCATGCTAGCTCCTTCTCGAGACCTCTACCTGAGCTCTCTTAACCTCTCAAGACTAGTTCCATCAAGCCACCAGCGACCACTGTGATTTCACTCAGCTCCACACTATTCCATCGCCCGCTTGCTAGCTAACACTTTTCTGAGATTCTGGCTACTCCAAGAACAGTGGCCACCATGTTGTTGGCTGGCCTCTTCCAGAGACCAGCAATCGTTTGTTCTTCTGGCTGGCTCTGCCACATCCCTCTGCAAACATCCCTCCTGCAAACGCCTGGAGGTAGCTACCGCTCACCTTCCACAGACCATCCACCCTTCATGGCTGGGTCTGCCGACCATCAACAACTGTCATGAGGCTGTGCCCGCTCTTGCCCACCTGAATTACTGTGAATGGAAAATACCAGATAATCTTAGTATTTAAAATCCAGCAGATGACACAACCACTGGGTGAGGAATCTCTTGTCCTAAACTC
Organism: Hylomyscus alleni; assembly: GCA_019843855.1. NCBI lineage: Eukaryota > Metazoa > Chordata > Mammalia > Rodentia > Muridae > Hylomyscus > Hylomyscus alleni. Next base: position 9,873 of record JADRCC010572234.1, on the reverse strand, counting down.
ATCAGCTATCCTATGTTGGAATTCTTCCAGTAGTGGGAGCCACTAAGTCTAACCTGAACTAGCCGGGCTGCATGGTCCCTGTCTCCTCTCTCTTCCCTGGCCTACAAGGGTCTTGTTTTATACCATGTTGTCTTCCTCCCTGGGACCCAGAAAACCTGTATCCATATCTTCACCCAGCATCTGGCTACTATTTCTTGCCAATCTTGCCAATCAAACTCCCCCTACAAGGACTCAGTAACATTTCGATTACTATCTGAAGTGTGTTAGAAAACAGACACAAAAGGAAGAGCTTGACCGTAAGAGTCCTGACTGGAGTGAGTTAGGGCACTGATTTGTTTTGTCACTTGCCTGAGAAAAGACCACCGAAGGGGGCTAAGGAGGTGCTTCAGTTGGTTAAGAGCATGAAGACTTCAGTTTGAGCTCCAGCCTTGACATGAAAGGAAGCTATCCCAGTGACAGGAAAGCAGAGCTCAGAAGACCTCTACATCCTGCTCCAGTCTAGTTGAATTTAAGAGCTCCAGGTCCAGTGAGAGACCCTGTGTCCAACAGTGAGGCGTATATTAGAGTTCTGACTGAAGGTGGAATGAGAAGGGGCAAGGTAGGGGCTGGGACTGCAGCTAAGTGGTAGACATCACTGCTTGGCATGCATGGGTTAAACCCAGCACTTTCCAAATTCATAAACAAATTAATACCATGGGAAGAGACTGGAAAAGATGCCTGTAGCCACAGCACACATACACCTCCTTCCCCATAAACATGTACACACACACATACACACACACATACACACACACATACACATACACACACATACACACACACATACACACACACATACACACACAAGCATACACACACATACACACACAAACATACACACACATATACACACACACAAACATACACACACATACACACACACATACACACACAAACATACACACACATACACACACACATACACACACAAACATATACACACACACACACACACACACACACACACACTTTATTTGTTTTTTGTTTTTGTTTGTTTTTTGGTCTTTAAAGATAGGATCTCTCCATGGTCTCTTTGTAGCCTTGACTGTCCTGGAACTTTCTTTGTAGATCAGTCTGGCTAGCATCTACCTCATAGAGATCCACCTGCTCTGCCTCTCAAGTGCTGAGATTAAACCACCAACCAGGCCCATACACTTTTCACACACACATAACTAGGAAGGGTTTGGTGAACAAATACCACTTTTTAGAGTGATTTGCAAACAGTTCAATTAGAAAGTGGGCTAAGGACTTAGATAGATATTCTTTAAAGAAGGTAGACAAAGCCAACAAACACACCACAAGGTACTCAGCATGACTAGTCCTTGGGGAAAGTCAAATCAAAACCGCAATCAGATGCCTGGCCATACTCACTAGAGTATCTGTAATGATTCAGTAATGGCAAACTGCTGCCAAGAATAGAACATGGTGCTGTTAATGTGGAAAGGATCTTAGCACGTTCCTTAGAATGTTAAAAATGTAGTATATCTATGCAATGGAATATCGCTCAGGAAAGAAAAAGAAAAGAAAATGAACACATGACAATGTGGATAAGTGCTAAAAATATTGCTATAGTGAAGTAAGTCAGTGACTGAACATCATAAGTCATGTGATTCTCTTTCTATGAAATAACTAGAAGTAGCAAATTCTAACAGACAGAGGATAGAGTCAGGAGTCATGGCTTAAAAGCTACAGGCTTCTTTCTGTAGGTGGTATGGGGGTGAAAAATGCTTCAGAACTAGACAGGAGTAATTATTGCACAATATTATGAATGCACTAAATACTGTCCAGCTTTTATTATCCTACGAGAGCCTTGAGTGTTCTGGCAGTGATTAAATGATCTTCATTTTCTTCATTATCAGTCCAGCTCAGTGGGACCACATTGCACTGGGTCTGTCTTTGATGTTAGTTAGATGAATCATTCATATTAAAATGGAAATTTTTATGTTAGACTAATTCCATCTCAATTAAAGAAAAAATATGAGCTGAATCACACATACTTGCCAATGAGGGTAGTTTTCCAGGGCAATTGCTGCTTCAGTGAAATAGAAGGTTTTTTGTAGGCATTTTCCTAGGTATAGCCATGGGCCGCTTAAAAATAGGCACATAATCTAGGAACTGTTCCTAAGAGATATTGTTGCACAGGCATTGTAGAGTATGCTCACATGCACTAAGATGGCCAGGGTGTTCTATGGGATATTATCTCATGGGGTTGCTGTCCTCTATGTGGCCCCTTAGACACAAATACCATAATTCAGCACATGCTTATTTCAACAATTTTAAGAAAAATCAAGGAAGTGGTTTATTTGGAAATCAAATGTTCTGAATGAAACTGTAGCAAAGTCTGCTTCTCAGAATCACTCTTTGTTTCACCTGGAACAAGTGGGGAGTCCTCCTGCTGTGAGAACTGTCCTAGCTGTGATGGTCAGGCAGGCACAGGTAAAGCACAGGTCAGAAAAAGCTCACCTAACAGAAGAGAAGATCCCACCAGGCAGGGGAGGAGGGGAAAGAAAGCTGACACTCTACTGGAGTCTTCCAGCATGTTCTCTGAGAATACATTGCAGCAGACTCATCACTTTGATCTGGAAATATAGTCAGTGTGGAGAAGAAGACACTATAGTGGGCTAGAGATGGTAAAGACAGCATTTGGGAGGGCAGGGCTCTTTGTTCCTCTTGTACTAAACAAACCGTACTTATCATGTCCCTGGTCACAAACAGCCCTATGAAATAGAAATCACTTTAGAGCAATTGTGTAGCAATTTGAAGTGTCCCCTTTTCACTGCCAGCATAGAACTTAGGAGAACTCCACAAGCCCTGTGGCCCCGACTATAGCAAGCTTTCAGCTGTCCCTTGTCACATACTCCATCTCCATCCATCTTCTGCTCAGCTGCCCATGACCACATCATTTTGTCTTCTACCTCTGTTCGCTTGTCCAGTTCTTATCCCGTATGTAGTCCAGATACTCCAGTGGTAACTTACTATGCTTTTTTCTTTATTATATGTCCAGATAATGAAGCTCCATTTACTGTGCTTGGCTTGGATGCTAGCTGGCTGGCTTCTCTCCAGGTTAATTGCCAACCAGATGTCTAGGAATGAGTATGAATTTCTTTCCTAAGGGTGGAAAAGCCTTCCTTTGTCTCTCAGACCTGAATTTCCATTTCACTTCTCCCATAGAATTTTATCCCATTATCTTGTTATGCTCACAAGTTTCCACTCAAACATAATTGTCCATAACAAAAATGCCAGTGTAAAAGTAAACATTTTAACGTCCTGGTTTTTTGAGACTGCTAAGTACTTGGTCCTAGAGTGAGTTCTTAAATTCTCTTCGATCAAAGAGATGCACATAATTTAAACTTCTGACAACTGTCAGAGATGAAAAATGAAATTTCATGGGAATTCTGATTTGGGAGCACAGATTCTCTATAGAATCAACCTCACCATGGTTGGGCTAACACTAGGAAGGCAGAGCCCGGGAGAGGAACCTAGCCAGAAAGAGACCCAGACACTGGCCAAACAGCTGCATTTCAGTTGTCTTCCAGTTATTCCAAAGGTTAAGCGTCCTTAGATTCTTTTATCTCAGTTTCTTGTCTTGTAAACTGTAGTTAATGTATCTGTGTCCTGTTCCCTTTGGAAGGTTGTGGGTTGTACAAAGTTTCATCCACAGTAATGTGAAGTGACGAGGGTAAGCTCAGCGGTCAAGTACTTACTAAGCACACATAAGACCTAGGTTCAATAAAACAACGATCTGTGAGCATTGAAAAGGAATGCAATTGCTAATTACTGTCCTGATAGGAGGAGACGCCCTTTCTGAAATGTGTCTTGTATCATATCACCTGTATACTTAATAAGTACCGCAAGTATTAAAGTAAAACAAATAAATTCATTAAAAAACAAAAAACAAAAACCTTAAGGCCCTTAGACATCTTTGAAGTAAGCTTTAAGATGAAATGAAAAGATTCTTAATAAACTTAAAAGACCTGATCATTACTTCAGTGTGAAGGTAACTCTAGGTAGGCTCCCAGCTAGGAACCTCAACTCAGGGCAAACCATCCTTCTGAATCACAGAATCTCAGGCTAGCTTAGACACCAGGCACCTCCTGGGCTCATGAGCTTCTCTTTCTGGAACTTTGGAGGGTATGTACTGAGGTGTGTGTTTGTGTGTGCATCTCTAGAGTGTAAACAGATACAAGGGGTAGCAAGGTGGGAGGAAGGAGGGAAAACAGGACGATGCAGCGTGTTTGAAGTCTCCACATCTTGACTCCATCAGTCCAATCCCCTGAGGACCAACACACTGAGCGCGCTTGTTTGCAGTGAGTTTGGGTGGCTTTCTGCCAAATGTGGAGGTGCGGCAGCTCTCACCCACAGCTGTACCTCAGCCCAGCTTTGAAGTTGACCTCAACAATTGTCTCATTGAGTGTAAACTTGAATCAGGAACAAAGTCTTTTCCTATTGACCAAATCCTCTGTGAGAGCAGGCTTTCTGTATGTAGATGGCTTCCCTCTGTTCCCCCTTCTTGGTGGTATAGACATGCATACAGACACATATATACACATACGTGCACACGCATGATCAGACACACACACACACACACACACACACATACACACACACACACACGCATGCACACACCAGCTTTAAAACCATCTCTATGCAGAGCAGATCAAAAAAACCAGTTCTGACACCAGGGCTCACTACAGGGCCTCATAGTCATGGGGCGATTGAAAAACAATAATTCTACCCCTTTCTTATTTTTTTCCTTTCCTTGCTTCTTTTTCCTTCTTTCTTGAAAAACAATTATTTCTTCCTCATCCTCTTTCTCCTCCTCCTCCTTTTCTTCCTCTTTTTCTTTTGCTATCTATCCGAGTATGACTTGATACTCTTGACCCTGCCTCTGAAGTGCTGGGATGACGGGCAGCCTGGGACATGAGGCCGGGTTTATAAGGTGTTAGGGATGGAACCCAGGGCGTCATGCACACTGCAGAAGCATTTTGCCAATGGTGCTCCATCGTCGGTCCTCCCCTGACTGCTTACAGCACCAATGCAGTAGGATAATAAATGTAATGTTATTATAAAAGAGTAAGAAAAACACATAAGAAAAACCTCAACAAATCAAACAAAAATGCATGAGCCATCTCATCCTAATTAACTTCAGTTAACATTTTGGTGATCCAGAATTCCCATATCATGTCACTCATGTGTGTGTGTGTGTGTGTGTGTGTGTGTGCGCGTGCACAAGAGTGTGTGTGCCTATGTGGGTGTGTGTGTGTGCACCTATGTGAGTGTGTGTGAGTGTGTGTGTGAGTGTGAGTGTGTGTGTGTGAGTGTGTGTGTATGTGAGTGTGTGTGCGCGTGCACAAGAGTGTGTGTGCCTATGTGAGTGTGTGTGAGTGTGTGTGCGTGGGTGAGTGTGTGTGTGAGTGTGTGTGTATGTGTGTGTATGCGCGTGCACGCGCACGAGTGTGTGTGCCTGTGTGAGTGTGTGTGTGTGAGTGTGTGTGTGTGCGTGCATGAGTGTGTGTGTGTGTGTGTGTGTGTGTGTGTGTGTGTGTGTGTGTGATGACTCTCACTTCCCCTAACTTGATTCAATTCTAAATAGAATCTTCCACTTGTGTCCTCCACTGGCCATGATTTGGTTTTGTTTATGAGCAGCTAACTTGGGTCGTGCAATTCAATGCAGTTTTCAGGTCAGCTTGTGTCTCAGAGGGTGACATGGAATTAAAAACCTCTGAGTCCTCTGTATATGGTGCTGTCATTTTCTGTCTGAGCAGGCTTGTCTTCTTCTCTGCTGACAAAGTGTGACTGAGAAACAGAAGTAAGTCACCGAAGGCTTCTCTCCTCCCTTTACTCGGCTCTCACACTTCCAAGGGAAGGCTGTAGGGCAGCTGTATCTGCTCACACAGCGTGTCAGTGTGCAGTGGATACCTAAGAGCAGGAGGTCCAGCCTTCACTCATTCTGTGAGAGAGAAGTGTTGATAGATGGATGGGATGGGGTGGGAGGGGTGAAAAAGAAAGATAAGGAAGAGGAAGATAAGGAAGGATTCTGAGCTATGAACTCAATCTAACTTTATGGATCCCAGTAGCAAGGCTGACGACCACCTCAACTCAGAGCACATGGAGGGAAGGAAAAGGCCATCAGAATAATCAAATGTTATTGGAAGTAATGGAGTCTGAAGTAAGGCTTAGTAATTTGTGGCAATTAAGAACACAGAGTCCTCCTTCTCTGCCTCTTTGTCTCTTCAGTTCCTCAACTCCCCAAGCCATATATTAGAAGTTCTTTCTTGGCAATTGTCCCTAGAAGTTCTAATTGCACAACAGCCCTGTTCTGGTCTCCACCACATCTGAGAATTTCTAGCTTGTTTCAAGATTTGCATAATGGCTCCCAGTGAGCTAGTTTGGGCATGAAAAAATTAAAGACCCCTTTAAAAAGGAGTTTCACCCTTGACAATTCAGCCATAATATCTGGAGGGAAAGATGGAAGAAGGGAGAGAGAGAGTGAGGAAGGGAGAGAGAGACAGAGACAGAGGAAGAGGGCGCAGGCAAAAATATTCAGTGTATCTCTACACCTCTGTCTGTTGAGACTGCCAGAGCTGCCCTTGGGTCAAGAGTCTGCCTCAGGACACTGAGCATTGGTCTGGGTGAGCTGGCTTTAACAGTCACGGGACCACCTTAGGGCTGTGATCAGGGCACACCCTGAAGACATATTTATTACATGCTCCCCTCGATCTGTTCTTTGTCACTAGGCAGTTTAAAAACAAAACAAAACAAAACAAAACATGGATTAAGTGGATTGTTCAATCCATCTTTAAACCATTCAGTTTGTTCCTTAAGTTTAAGTCCTTCACATTGTTCATGTGGAAGGGATGGGGACGGTGTGAACAGAGGAACTCAACTAGGACTCACCCAAAGCCAAGCCGAGCACTGGAACCCCAGGTTCCACTTTGTCAGCCACGTATGGTCGGTGATCATCTTCTGAACTGTTACCCATGTTTGGTGGAGATGCACTCTATCTTACTCTGCTTAACATTCTCAGGCTCCTTGGTTCTTCACTGTAATGCTGGGGACAAGAACCTGTTCCAAGTGAGGAACTCTGTTAGGGCAACATGGGTCATAAATTTTATGTTACCTAGCTTTCTTTGTAATTAAGTTACAAATAGACAAAGTTTCCATTGCGTCTCGGTGGTTCCAGTCTATGATGAAGAAGGTGCATGGCTTTTAGGCCCCTTGTAAATGGGGAATGCTAGAGGGTACTGGCTGTGAGCATGTGATGGAGAAAACAGCCTCTGTGTACCAAGTTATGACCAAATTCTGACCTGTAAACAAACAAACAACCCCACACTGACATGCCTTTCCGGCTTTTTATAATAACCAAATGGTGTAAGTAGCACCTGAGATTCTGAGACACATCCTGCCACTTTTTTCAAAAGAATAATTTCAAAGCCTCCTTTTGAATTTATTCTGTTTTTAACTTTATGAGTGAATGGCAAGTGCTAAAATAATTCAGTCTGAAACAAACTTCAGGAATTGGTGCAAGTAGAAATGGTGCAAGGCTGACCTCCAAGAAGAAATTAAACAGTTCCATGGCTGACTGGCCATCTTGCAGCTCACAATAGTCACTGGGAGGGTGGATGAAAGAGTGTGTCAACAATCCACTGTCCCGGTGATTACAATGGATCCTGTAAACAGATGAAGACGCTCAAGTTGCAGGTTTAGATGTATTTTGTTCTTTTGCCCCAACAATGTGTATGCCCCTGAGGTCAAAGGTGGCATCTATCACTTTAACATGCCAGGGTCTTTAACAAACTCAAACTCATCCACAGAAGCAGACTGAAGCTTGTGGCTAGATGGAGAACTGTTTGTGCTAGCTAATTTTGCTGTCAACTTGACAAAAGCCAAGAGTCTTCTGAGAGGGGAACTGTCGAGGTCCTCTCGACCAGCAAGAAAGGACACGACCACGGGTCTTCCTTAAGCAGTTTATTCAGGACCTTTTTTGCATGCTTACTTCTACACTTCTTCTAGCTAGCTAGCTTCTTGATGTTACAAGCTTATTCTGGCTAGCCCCTTGATGTTACATGCTAGCTTTCCTTCTCTGATGTTTCTCTGGAGGTGGTTCTCTGGTGGTACCTGTGGGATATGCCCACGGACCTAAATACCTTGTGCCCGCCAACCCCTGCAGGCCACGTGGGAACAGCAGATAGATCACACAATGCAGAAGCGGCCAGAGACAGCAAGTGTAGCCAATTCAGGACTTATCTCAAAAGAGCACTCACTTTCGGGATAGTGGAAGGCGGGAACCAGCGCCATCTCAAGGCGTGGCACACCGCAGCTCTCTACAGGGAACCTTGATTGAGAAAATCCCCCCATAAGATCCAGTGGTAGGCAAACTTGTAGGGCATTTTCTTAATTGGTGATTGATGTAGGAGGGCCTAGCCCACTGTGTGTGGTAGGAGAATAGATTTGGTTCAAACCAGCGTGGCTTGAACCAGCTATCATAAGGTTAGAATAATTGGGATAAAGCTTTTATCATTATCAATTGGCTCTGAAATTATTGTATTGGCATCTTGTAAATTGTGATTTTTATTGATGCATAAATCTGATTGGTTAACTATAAGCTTTAAGAGTTTTGATTTTACCCTGTTACTGAGTATTGTGATATCTAACAGCATGGTTGGTGGTTCAGTTTGGTTACTGGGATGTGGAACAGAGCCGGCGGGACCCTGCCAGGGCATAGTGATATGGTTTGCTGGTCCCAGCACTAGGGAGGGAATATGTTGGCTCATTTTTTAATATTTCCTGCAACAGCATCCTTCAGCTGGTGGTCCTGGGTATTATGGGAAAGTAGGCTGAGCAAACCAAGGGGAACCAGTCAGTAAGGCACACCCTTCCATGGCCTCAGCTCCTGCTTCCAGGTTCCTGCCCTATTTGACTTCCTATCCCGACTTCCCTCGGTGATTATGATTGAGAGGTGTAAGCTGAAATAAACCTTTTCTTCTCCAATTTGTTATTGTCGTCAGAGAGTTTCATCACAGTAATGGAAATCCTAAGACACTGCTCAAAAGTTCTTTCACCTGATGTCACACTTACTTGCCCCATCTTCCTTCGGGCTCATTTTAAGCATGCAGGGTGGCCCTTTCACTCTTCTCATTTAACCTACTAGGACGCTGTACCTCTCTAACACTGGCTGTTCTTTATTAGCAGGATCACTAACTTCTAACTGATGTGGAATTATATGATCCTGTTTTCAGATTATATTAGTTATGTCTGGCTCCATGGCCAGATTCTGTCTCCATTGAGATGTCATGACTTTCTTATGTCTTTATTTCCAACATCTACCTCCATGCTGATTGTATCTCAGTTATTAAGGCCTCAGAGAAACAATTGCACTGATGGCTGTTGGGGAAGGCGGTATGCAGAGGGATGGGCCAGGAGCAACCATTTCATAAGGACTTCTATTCTGGTGTATTATCGCAGTAAAAATGCTATACACTGTCAATGCAAACACATCATAACCCAACACCATCTGAATGACAGTGACATAACAGCAAGATGCTGTTTAGGAAATAGTTATCCTACTGTGGCTTGAAAAAAAAAAAAGAGAGAAATCTGGTTTAAATAGGAGAGAATGAGGGGGGACTACCGTAGGTAAAGAGACTTGCCACCAGTCCTGGCAACCGGAGTTTGATTCATGGTGGAAGAGAGAACTGACTCTTACAAGTTGTCCTCTGACCTCCACAAGTAGTATGCCCCATTGCCCTTACCCATGAGTGTGCATGCATGCCCACACAGAAATAAATACATAAATAAAATAAATGGAATAAAATTTTAAAATAGAATCCCATC
>JADRCC010572231.1:0-12373 GCA_019843855.1 Hylomyscus alleni | reverse complement strand
TCCATAAAGTCATTCACTGACTGTTTCAACGAACAATGGTTCTGCTTGGAGGGTGGCACAGACATTAGGTGAGGGTAAGAATCTGGTTCATTAGCTGTGATAATTTGGAAAAGCATTCATCTCAGAGAAAGAGTAGCTTATGAAGTCCTCTTCTTCAAACTTGATACAAGAGTTACAAACGTCAAGCAAAGCATTCAGTCTCACTCTCTGTTGTTCTCTTACTGCATTGCTTCTTAATGGTAAACTCTGCGAAGCAAAACTGCCAAACCAGCTGAGCTTACGAGTGCAGCCTTCCATCCTCAGCTCTGGGGCTTTGTGGTTCAATACCTACCATGTTCTAATTCCAGCTCTGGAGGAGTGTGGCTGGTGGCTGAGGTGAGCAAAAACCTACCTGGGGCTGCGGGGAGGCCCAGAAACACATGCCTCCCACTGGTCTCCAGGAGCCCACAGGGTGGGGGAAGTCCTGGGGGACTGAAGACACCATGAGTCATTTTAGTTTACACTTTCCCAATTGGGATGGGGCCGGGGGGGAGGGGGGGATAGCTAGCTGATGTCACTGTTCTCTTTGGTTCACGCAGTCTGAATGATGGGGTTTTCTTGACAATCTGGCCTGGTCTGTGGGGACTCTATAAATACTCAGGTCTCTGGTGGGCACAAGGCAAAAAAAATGTTCCTATCACAAATGAACGTTAGGTACAGGCTTGTGCAGATCCCTGTCATAGACCCAGGAAGACTTGGCCAAGGTGAGAACAACCCAGCTTAGCTCAGGAGTGAGTGACTAAGGAAGACCTGGATGCCCCTCTTAGGGGACATGAATGTGTGACAAAGCAACCTGAGCTGTGCCACTTAGAGGAGTTTAGAGGTGGGACTTGGACGAGGGATTGATGGTTCAAGCCTCCTAGGAACTCAAGCATCCTAAGAACTGTGCAGAACCAGGACCTTTGTGATGACATTTGCCCGCACACACTCTCCTTTATTAGCACACAAATCAGTCATTGTCGGCAACTTCTCTGTGCGCTCACACGTGTGTGTGTGTGTGTGTGTGTGTGTGTGTGTGTGTGTGTTTGCGGACTCGCACACTTCCATTGCCTCATTGCACACGTCACTACACTCACACACACAATAAGAACGCCACTCTGAGTAGCACATTCCGTGATTTATGGTGCCTTTGCCGAGTGCCACCCTGCCGGTCCTTCCTTAGGCTTTGTTTGCTCCTCCCATTGTTAGCTCTAGCGCACAAAGGGGGTGACCTCACTTAACACGGGTCGCAGAGGTGTGGGACAAGGGAGCCCCACCCTTCAGACACACCCCACCCCCTCCATCTCTTTACTTGCCTCTTTCCTGTCCAGTCCAGGTTGAGTGCTTGCCACCCCCCACACCCCTCCAACCTCCCAGCCCCACCCCCAGGCCTCACCCAGCCCTTGGTACACAGCTGAACAGACCTGGCTTGTCCACATCCAGGCAGCTGGAGACACAGTAAATCCAGGCTATAAACCACCTTCTTAGTTTCTTGTGTAGACACAGAGTTTACAGACTTTTCTTTTTTCTCCTTCCCCAGTTCTGAACTTCAGTAGGAGGAGGCCGAGGCCACCACCTCAGGCTACTGAGTTCTTTTTCTCCTCGATTCTCTCTCCCCTGTCCTCTTTTGCCCTCTCAGGGACCTATCTTCTGTGTGCGTGGCACTAGGCTTGGCAATTATGCTATGGATGGGAACCAAGTCTCCTGACCCCAGGAACCCAGCATCTCACCCAATCGTAAGAGATACAGAAGGTAGACTTTGTTCAAGGCCACACAGGGACTGAGTGACAGAGCCAGACAAAACAAGAAAAACTCCCTCTGCCCAGGTCAGTCCTCTATCGGGGGACTCAGCCCAAGAACCAGTGACCCAAAGTGCCATATACTCCCCTCCAGATTCAAGGCTGAGCTACTGAAGGCCGAGTTCAAAGCCGTCCTGTTAAACCACAGCTCTAAAGCCTCAGACACATTCCATGCGTTTTCTTACTCATCGCCCCCAAAACTCAACAAGCTGGTGTTACACAGTTATTCTCTTCTGCTGTGTTGTAGCTACAGAAGGTTCACAGCCAGCCACTGAGATTTGAGTCTGTTCTCCTAAACCCGAACTCTCCATCTAAGCTGGACTGCCCTGTTTGAGGAGGGCTTTGGCAAGTAGCTGGAAATGAATAGGACTTAAAGAAGATGGGATGAGAGGAGAACATTCTGGATTGTGGATGTTGCTTGAGCAGATCTAAGAGACATAGAAAAATGCCTGGGGAATTCTGGAACCAGTTGGGACAGGGCAGCCCAGATGAGTTCTTGGCACCCCCCAAATCCCAGTCTTCTCAAAAGAGGTCCCAGAAAGTCAGTCTAGTTCCATGTCCCCGGGTCTGGGAGCTTATTAGATTCTGCCAGTGGTGGCCTCAGAGGCTCTGTGCTGGGCAAAGGTCTCTTTGACATCATAAAACAGCTCACATGGAAGGAGGAGCCATGACAGCTCCTGTGACTGGGCCAGCCTCAGAGAAGGACACTGCCAGGGATGGGCTAATGTACCAGACTCAAGGTCCTTTGGGTGATGGCTGGCAGTGATCCAGGCCTGCAGAGGTGAGTTTAGGCAAGATGGGCTGAGGGGATTGTGGGCTGGAAAATGGAATTGGAGGAAGGAAATCCCTCCGTTACCAGTTGTCTTTGTAGGGTGGAGCCTGGGAGTCCAGTACTGTGATATGCTCACTTAAATCCCCAAAGCAGAGGCCAACTCCAGGGAGCAATAGATGATTCAGGCAGAAGCTCTTCCTTGAAGAGTCCAGCCCATGAGTGCCTGCTCCAGCAAGCCTTCTTCCATACCTGTTCTCCTTCCACACAAACATAGGCCACCTTGACATCCCTTCCACAGTTGGGTTTCTTTTTGCTTTGTTTTTTTTTTTTGAGACAAGGTTTCCCTGTGTAGCCCTGGCTGTCCTGGAACTCATTCTATAGACCAGGCTGGCCTGGAACTCAGAGCTACCTGCCTCTGCCTCCTGGGTGCTGGGATTCAAGGTGTGCAACACTATCACCTACCTTTACAGCTGAGCTTCCCTATGCCACAATTTCTGACTCCACCCTGAGCTGTGATGTGCTTGGATTGATTTTGTGTCCCTTGTGGTTCTGAGAAGGCAGATGTGTCTGTTGTGTTCCCTGAGAGTAACCTCAGGCTTCGGAGTGAAGAATCCAAGAAATACTTGATGAACAAATGGCTAGGTTGGCACGCATATGGATATAGGTGGATGGATGGATGGATGGATGGATGGATGGATGGATGGATGGATGAGCAGGAATCTGACAGTGTAGGTGGACAGTGGCTGGTTAGGTAACGGACACACAATGGGTGCTGGGAAGGTGCGTGAGGAAATGTGATGGTAGCAGCAAGTTATATGAGAGAAACTCAAGGGCATTAGACTAGCAGCCTGCTACTAAGCATGAGACTCTAAACTACAAGGGTCAGGTGTTTCTTTATTGTATTGCTGAAATAAAGCAGAGTTAAGAAAAGACATTTTATCATTATCAGAAGGGCCAATTCTAGACCTTACCTCCCATATGCCCTGAGAAGTAAAGTAGATGTCACATAGCAAATTTAGTGACCCTAACGCTTGCCTCCTCACCACCTGCAAAAAGACCTCCAAGAACAGGGTCAAGGTTCTAGTTTCAGCCAGTCTCTTCTGAGCTTCTGGGTGACCTAGGACAAGCTATTGGAATTCTACTTTTCCATTGAAAGAAAAGGTTGGGACTCTACCAGGGCCCAGAGTCTACCAGGGCCCAGAGTCTAGTTTTCTTTGCTTCTTCTACAAGGCCCGCCATTCGGGGTTTGACAGACCTGTTTCAGTTGCCTTTCCCATCCCTTTCACAGAGACCAGGTGAAGCTGGCAAGGTGGATCCGAACCCTGGTTTGGAGTGAGGTCTAGGGTGGAGTGGGAGGACTAGCCTTAGTCTCTCTCTGGAGCCAGCCTGATCACCTCCCATATGGCCACCTGAGGAGCACTCTGCACGCTGTGTTGTATTTCTGGCTCCACACAGCGTTCTTAGAACATGCTCACTGCCCTGGACTCCTGAAGCCCTCTAGCCCCTGATGCTAGGAGGATGCCCTCCCAGCTAAGATGGGGGAAAGGCTCCCATGTACGTAAGGAACAGGTCTCCGTGGTTGCTGCAGAAACAAGTAGGTCTTAAGATGTGTATAACTCCCCCAATACAGAAGTCCCCATGGAGTCTGAATGGGAGGAGATATTTATGCTGATCATGTTGGGGCTGGGGTACCACATGACAGCTGTGCTAGACTGGGGTGTAGGCAGAGAGAGAAGGAGAGGTAGGGTGGTACTTATAAGGCCATAAAGCCAGGCTGACCTCTGGACTTTATCCTCTATAAAGGAGAGAATGATGTTTCTATAAAAAGCTTTCATGTGCTTCTGACATTAACAAATCCCTGTTGCGTAATCACTGTAAGGGGGGGGGGGAACAGAATTGTACCAGTGACTGCGTGAAGGTAAATCAGGTAAATCGTAGGTAGTCGTAAGAAACAATCACGAAAGCACACGGTTAAACACAATGGTGTGTATAATATGCGACTGCTTATAAAATGGAGGGGCGGAGCTCAGTGATACGGTGCTTGCCTAGCATAGGCAATGTGCAAGTGTGTTGACATTACTTCTAGTCTTTTGCTTCCTTCCACAAATGGTCCTGCAATGGACATCTGCTGGTGAAACCATCTTTGAGCAGATGGGCCGGTACAAATGCCACATAGCTGCTGAGAACTGTGGTTGCAGACTAGGAGGCGGCGAGTACGTAGACTTCGGTAGGATACCAACAGATGGTCATCTGCACGGTCTGGTTAAGGGCTGCTGATACCTCTGGCGGGGTGTGTGTCAGTTATGAGCCATGGAGTCTCAGTGGGTCAAAGGATCTTCAAGTGACTTTATTCCAAGTCCCCATGATCCCTTTCCAAGTCCTGAGCTGTGTGTGGTACCGCCGGTGCTGCCTGGAGCAGCAAGACACGAGCCCAGGGGATAGAGTTCCTCTGCTGTTGGAGAAGTCCCCGCCCATGGGCTATTCGAGGACCCACATCATCCAGGGGGAGAGGACAGACTGCCAGCAGCTGCGAGGGGCTGAGTTCAGCCAAAGCCCACACGAAGGGCTGCCAGAAGTTCCTTCTTTTCATTTTTCCAAGTCTTGTGCTTTGGGCTGGGTCACAGTGTCATCCTCATGTTTCCTATTACTCTTCAAGGCTCCCTTCAAAGCACCAGCCGCACAGGCCCTTTGATGTCTGGGCCGAGCCTGCCTCCGCCTGGGGGAGACACATCTTGCTGAGGATCAAGAGGGGTACGCAGCTCTCTGAGATGGTCCCCGGGGCCTTTCCCCCATGTCTTCTCCAGGATCCCCTCCAGCTGAAGCTATATGGGTTCCTGACTAAGCTGACTGGCCCTCTGATGGATGGAGCCTGGCATGAGATGCCGAGGACAGTAAGGGCAAAGGGCTGCGCCAGGCCCCGGTTTGAATGGGAAGAACACCAGGCTGCCAACATCGTATGAGCCTGGCAGCTTTTGTTACCTTCGATCTCTCAATTTCCCTACCTCACTTCCTGGAACTCTCAACACTGATGCCCTGTAGCTAGGGGCAGTGGCTATCTGTGGGCGTCTAAGTCACCTTTCCTAGGTCCAAGCCCTAAGCTTTGTCTCTTGTATATAGCTAGGAGGTTTGGGGAAAACAGCTAAACCAGTAGACCATTTTTTTATTTAAAAAGACAATGATCATTTCCCACTTTGCCACTTAGAACTTTTCTGTCGTGGCGATATAGGGAGACGAGGGAGTGAACTGCACACATGCCTGGTGTGTGAAGAGACTCAAAAAGGACAGCTTGTGACCACTGATGGTGACAAAGGTGTGGTGAGGGGATTTCTGAGAAGACGTTCAGCTAACTGCCCCCTGACTGGCCCATCATGGTCTGAGGACTCACTGAGGCCTCCGGTGCAAAAGGAGAATTAGCTCCTTCGTTGCCCCTACCCCCAACCTCCTGCCGTTAATTCCACAGCACTCTGCTCAGAGCCCCAGGCTTGGAGGGGGTCGTCGGGGAAGAGAAGGAGAAGGTGCCAGGCAGGGGTGTGTGTATGGGGGGCGGGGCAGGCTCTGTCTGGGCCGGAAGGGGCCTGGTAGGTGGGGGCAGCATCTGGAAGCCTGCAGCCAGGACTCTTGGAGGCAGCCAGAGTAAAAGGGGGTGGGGTGGGGTGGTTTCCTGGCAAAGCTGAAAAGGTTTGGATTTGACTTGGAAACACAGTGAGAAGTGCCTGGTGGCTGCCTCCTCAGAAACAGTCTCTGAAGTCAAGCTGGCCGGGGAGGCTGTTTTGTATAAAGGGGCTCCAGGGACTTGCTGATGGAGAGTGGGTTGGAACCTCGCCCCTGCAATCATAGAGTGCAGACTCTGGCACTTCCTGCAGGCCTCCCAGACCTATAGGCTGAGTGGTCCCTGGAACCAGAGGACCAAGGGTCCCTGCCGCCCAGAGGAGAAAAGAGAAAAGCGCCCTTCTTTATTCAGACCAAGCACAGGCCTGGGTGTGCTGGGCTCCAGCACTCAGTTTGTCTTCTCCTTGTTTAGCCTGTGACATTACTTATATAACATTTCCCCTTAGATTGAGTCACTTGAAACACCTTGAATACACTTACTTCAAAAGGAACTTTGTATTGGCTGCTATAAATGGAAGACTCTATTCCAGTAGGTAGCGACTATATAGGTAAAATACAATAAAAACAGAGCAAAACAGTGCCTTAAATGTTGCTCTTCACTCTGATTTAAAACAAGGAGATCAATACATGTGAGAGCTGTGGAAGACTAAGAATCCTCTCCGTTATACCCGCCAGCAAAGTGCAAGATATGTAGTTAAATTTGAATACTAGAACATGATTGATTTTCATTAGTCGTGCAAAGAGAAGCCTCTAGAGATGGTGAGCTCCATTGCTGGAGACAAGACTCCCATCACTGATGAACAATAATTAATTATCCTTGTTGGTGATGCTGGAGATCAAACTCTACCTGGGCCTCTTGCCTTCTAAGCAAGCATTCTATCGCTGAACTATGCTCCAAACTCGACAACAAATAATTTTGTTGCATAAGTACATCCCAGATAATGGATAATCATACTTACACTGAAAAAAAAAAAGTTATCTCAGTTCGGACTTGATGAGGCAGCTGCATTTTTATTTGCTAAATCTGGCAACCTCAATGAATGGAATAAAATATTAAAAATTATTTTTCAGATTTATTCATTTTATGTGCATGCGTCTTCTGCTCGCACGTATGTATGCGTGCCATGTGTGTGCCTGATGCCTTTAGAAGTCGGAGGAGGGTGTTAGATCTCCTGGAACTGGAGTTGTAGGTGGCTGTGAGCCACCATGTGGGAATCAAACCAGGGTCCTCTGGAAGAGCAATGAGTACTTTTAAACCGCTGAGCTGTCTCTCCAGACCCAACAATAAAGTTTTTAAAGGAACAACTTTCTCATGGCTAAGAATATAGATGCTACATGTGGTGTTTCTAAGTCAGGAAAATTAATTTTGAGAAAGCCTGTTCTGATTCAAGGTTGCGTTAGACCTCCGTATGCAGCTGTGAGGAATTAAGGTAGGAAGAAGGTGTCATCCAGCTAGGGGAGTGTCTGAAAGGTGAGGGGTGGGGACAAGGAGACACTGGGGCTGGTCCTGGAGGTCAGTGAAGCCTCCAGGAAGACTCGGAGGACAGAGAGGGCTTGTCGATCTGTCCTCACACACAGCCTTTCAAGACAGAAAAGACCTTTTGAGGCTGTGTCCTTGACCATCTCCACCCGCCCCTCTGCACATGCCTCTCTGGGGTTAGGGTCTTGTCTCCAGTGATGGAGTTCACCCATCTCTGGAGGCTTCTCTTGTCATGGGTGTGTTCACTGTGTGAATACTCTTCTTAGACTGCACAGACATTACTGTGGACTTACTGAGCATCGTACTCACTCTGCCCAAGGACGACTCCTAGCTACCAACCTCTATGCTGGAGGCCTTCCGGGGTCTGGGGAGACTCCGTTCTTTGAGCTATCCTTACAGATGGGTCTTGGGATGGGGTCTGGGGTGCTGCCTGAAGCAGTTCCTGAAGTATGTGATGAGACGGGCAAGGGGGGAAGTGAGTGTGCTTCTAGGATGAAGAAGCCATGCCAGGGAGGGAGGCACAGATGCACAGTCTATGGCAAATGCAGGCAGAGCCATGGAGGCCTGCGTTCAGCGCTTCCTCCGTCTCTGGCTTCTCCTTTTTCTTAACTTCTCTCTGTGTGTCGGTTCTGACTGGTTAGAGCTGCCTGGAGTTTAGGAGTAGGAAAGATTCCTAGGCAGTGTGTGAGTTCAGAGAGAAAACAGGTAGGGTAGACAGTGAATGGTGACCGGGGGCTAAATGGGTGCCAGGAGGGGAAGGGAGGGGGCTTCCAGCTTTGGCAGGACAGGGGAGTTTGTTCGTCAAGGCGGGACGTAGCTCTGCTGCTTCTAGCCCTGCCTTCTGCCAGCCTGCAGACCATGACCACCGTGCGCCACTCAGACAGCTAGCTGGAAGACAGAGGCACTCTGTGGAGTCCTGTGCACAGGCTGAGACTTGTGGGTTGCAGCAGAGGGTTGGCTGCCAGGGCCGGAGGAGCGAGGACAGAAAGGTGTTTATCATGGCTCCGAGCTGGGCCTAACTGCCATATAAAGGGGGGCTTTCTCCTCATCCTTGTGTCTCATGGCTAGGAGCCTGGAAAAGGGGAGCTGAGGTGCAATATCCAAGAGAGGGTGGTATTGAACCTCTAAATTGCTTGGAATCCCTAAAGGCTAGCCAGTCCCTCCCCCACCCGTGGATTGGCTTTTCTGACAGATGGCCTTTTTACTCCCCAGATCTCTCCCTGCCCCTGCTTCTGCTGTGACCTTTGCTAAGGACCTCGCCCTCCCCCCATCCCCCCAAGCCTGAGTTTTCCTAACTATGAGGAAGAATTAGACAGATGGTCAGTAGAGATCCTATTGGTCTCATATTTACAGACTCCAAGCTCACCATAAACACTCCCATTGTGGTCTTACAATGTCAGGGTACCTTCTTATTTTTACCTTCTGATCGACACCACAATTACATGTCTTTATAAGGTAAAGGACGGTATTTCAGTGGGTGGATATGATCAGACACAGTAATCAGTTTATCCATGTCACAAACGCTTATCCCTGCCTTGTATAAGGCGCATTCACAAGCCTCTCTTCCAGTTATGGAGGAGTTGGAAATTCTTTGCTATCAGCAACCCTATCCTCTGAGCGTGTCCCTAGAGATTTGTCCAACTGATGCCCCAGCAACTTGGGGAGGGGAGCCCGGCAGGCTCAGCCATCAGGTGATAGCGTGAGCACTCAAAGAAAAAGGTACCCTTCAGTTCCTACCGGCCTCATCTCTGTTCATGGCATCTGAAGTCTTCAAGGGACATCAGTGCGTTCCTGGAAGCTATAGAGGAAAGTTGGGGACCTAGAAGACACACTGAGAAGGGGGTAGGCAGAGCAGGCAGCATGTTTTGATTGCCTCCTCTCTGTGTAGATTTTGATGGAAGATGTATCTTGAGGGGGAAAAAAAATGCTTGCGTCTAAAAATGTTGCTGGACCTTTGCTGCTGCTAGACTTCTCGTAGGTGCCAAGAAGAGCCCTCCTGGTGAGTCATGCCAGCTCAGGGTCCAGTGCCTTCACCCGAGATTAAGCAAGCGCGTCTTGAGGCTCATGGGAGAGCTTAGACGTTTGTAGACATTTAGTATGTTTGGATTGGGGTGGAAGCTGAAAAACTGAAGAAGAAAAAGAAGAAGAAAAAAAAGACAAACTCCAAAAATGTCAGAATCACAAAGTGTTAAGGCTGGAAAGGTCTCTAGGCACCATCTGCCTCATCCCGCTCCCCCTTCCTGACTTTTAATGAAGAAAAACTGAGACCCAGAAAGGGGAAAGAATTTGGCCCCAGTCATTTAGCATCAAGGACAGTGGCAAAAAACGAGGTGAGTCTGCGCTTCGCTGACAGTTTCTACACAGTCTACTTGCTGGAGAGGCATGGTGGAGGGGGCTGGGGTGGGGGTGAGAACCTTGGGACAGGCAGACAGAGGTATGTGGGACCCAGCTGCCTGCTGATAAGAGACCCCCAGTGCCATTCCAGAGGGATGTTTAATCAAGATGTACTTTCCCTGTTGCAGACACTATTTTCTTTCTTATGTAGACTGTGCCGGCCTTCAAGATAAGGCGCCTAGACATGTTCGCACTGAGGCAGCCAAAACATGAGGCAGGAGGCAAAAAATTCCCTTCTCAATTCCCCCCCCTTACCCACTCCCCCTTGTTTCCTTTCATTCTCTCCAAGTTCTCATGCCCCTCCCCCTCCCAACACCCCAAGCTGACTGGCCTCTTCCGGCCTTCCAGTAAGTCAGTCCAAAGGAGCCAGGAAGGTATGTGGCCCAGCAAAAGTCAAAGGAGACACGTAGAGAGCTCCCCTGAAGAAAGAGGGCTAGGCCATGGGCTCCCCGTAAACTATAGAAAGCAGGGGATGAAGGGAGAGCACACCATTTGCCCCCACAGCCGCCTTCTTCATGCTATCCTCTCTGTAAATGGAATGCAGAATATTCTCTGGTTTAATCTGGAGGTGATTAGTGATCCCCTAACCACAGCCTCCACTTCCTGACCCCCACTTCTGCCCTCCTAATCCAAGGCTCCTTGGGGACTTTTTGAAGAGGAGGGAGGTTACCCAGCCAGTTCCCATCTAAACAACATCTCAAACATAAGAGCTCCTGCCAGAGACATCTGGGGTCCCGACCCAGCCAATCTCCCCATCACCTGGAATGGGTTCCTTGCCTCTCTAGGCTTCAGTTCTCTCTGCCTACCAAGGAGGTCAGACACAGAGAACCTGGCCTTGAAACTCCTCCTTCTGCTTTTGTAGAAGACAATGTTCTATTTCGGGCTTCCTGGGCACTGGCAAGCTGGCTTTGTGGCCCCACATATCAGTATGCCACGCTGATCTGTCAGGAAGTCACCCCACCCCTCTATACATCTGGATGGAATTTACCTCCAAAGCAACTCCATTGCTGTGATGTGATCAGGACAGCTCATGTGTCAGAGGGGGCCCTGGTGTGGGCTGTTCTGCAGGGGCGAGGACTCCTGGCTCCTCTCACAGCTCTGGGTCTTTCTTGAGGTCTCTGGGGAGATAAGGCCTGGATAGCAGAGTCCTATTGAGCAAGGGACAGAGACACAGTAAAGCTCATTACTTCCTGTACTGTTTTCAAATATCCCATTCTGAAACCAGGGTAAGGGTAAGTAAGGTGTAGAAATTGGAGAGAAACAGACATTGGTTCATGAATGGTGTCCATGAAGCCAGTGCAAAAGGGACTCTCCTTATCTCTATTTATATTCTGAATCCTGCTAGGGGATCAAGATGGCTAAATTGGTGCTTGTAAAACTGGGACAGTTAGGACTTAAGGACCTTGGGTGATGTCCTAAGAGCCCTTCTTTGGGAAATCGAGGCAGCTCCTGCTGTTTTTCTGAGTCTTTTGCCAAGTTGGCTAGTGGAGCCCGTGGGCTCTAGAGCTTCCTGTTGCTCAGTCACTGCTTGAGAACCTTTTTTTTCTGAGCCCATGGCTCAGCCTGCCTTTCTTGTCTCTTTCTCCACCTCTACCAACACACCCTACGGGACCCGAGCTCAAGTGTTCTGGGCACGGAGCACCATGCGAATCAGGTGCCCCATGATGTTTGCCATCACTCTCATGACCTCCTAGTGAGGGGCCACCAGGTTGTCTAAGGAAAGATGGAGTAGCTTCGATAAGAAAGCAGGGAAGATGCTCGTCAGTGGGTGTCTCTCCTGTGAAGATCAGCCCTCTAGGCATGAGACCACAGGCATGAGTTGGACGTGGACTTCACCGACTTCACTCTGTCTGTGATCCCAGAGGACGTTCCCCAGACCAGTGGAGTAGAGAGCTAAGTTCAGAGTAAAGCCCTGCAGCCTTAGAGAAAGAAAAATCCAAGGCCGCATCTTCCTCCCCGAGGAGCTCGTAATTCAGAGGAGCCAGAGACAGCTGGCCCTCAAGTCAGTTGATGTATTAGTGAAAAGCAACTGTGGAAGCTGGTGGCCATGCTTGTATACCTGCCCTGAGAGGGACAAGCTGGGGCCGGTTGGCTCACAGCTTAGTCTCCTCCCAGCTTCAGAAGATGGTCAGGAAAGGGACCGGGCTCACAGAACACTTCCCACAGCGCCAGCAGTCGGTGCTCTGCTCGTGGCAGGATTATTATTATTGCATGAAATGACTATAATCAAGACAATTGCTCCTCACCTAGAAAATGTCCTAATGCAGAACACAGCCCAGAACTCACAAGAAGCCGCTTTCA
>JADRCC010572227.1:960-11604 GCA_019843855.1 Hylomyscus alleni | reverse complement strand
GGAGGAGGAGGAGGAGGAGGAGGAGGAGGAGGAGAGAGTGAGAGAACTTCATTTATCTTATATAACTACCTTGGTAGAATTAAGGATTATTGCCAGCCCCTGAAGAAAAGCACATACTGGGAGAGCCAGTCTTCAATTTGGGATCATTTTAATTAATGTTCATTCTCTTTCCCTTAGGCCTAATAATTTAATTGTGAACTGTATGTGTTGCAATGCAAAGAAAAACAGACTAGCAATGATGATTGCTGCATTAAGATGTAAATTGAAATTTGCAATAATTTTCTTTCTGAAAAGCAAAAAGAATGAAATAAAGAAGGAGGGAAGGAAGAAAGAAAGGAAAAGAAATCATTTATAGTAGTGGGCACAAAATCTTACTGCTCTACTTAAATATAATATAATTGAATCTTGTAAGATTTTTGTTTTTATGGAAAAAGTAGATTGACAAGGAATAACATCTTAATCCATAGGTCAGGGTATTTTACCAAGCCAAAGGAATTCAAACCTGAACAAAATGTAGAATTTTCCTTTCGTTTTCTATAATAGCTATGTTTGTTGAAGAGAAAATGGAGGAAAAAATGGCCATTATGCCTGGTTTTGAAGAGCAACTAGGAACACACTAGGGACACTTTTGGGACTGCTTGGACTGACTCTACAGAAATGTGACCACTGAAGTTCTAACCAAGGCATGAGACTGCTGGATCCACGAGAGCAACCAAGACACACAAGAATGACTATCTGTGAAAGAAATTTGATTGCTTCATTTTCCTAGTCCCCTTTGTAAAAGAGAAAATATTTAAAAAAGAAACCTCTGGATGCAGCCAACTTTCTGATTGTTTACCTCTCCTGCTCCCTCCACATCCCCAGCCTCTCTTCTAGTCTCTCCTTTTCTCTCCTTCTCCTGTTACTTTCTGTCTTGTTTCTTCTCCCTTCCCCATCTTCTTCTTCATCTTCTCTATCTGACTCTCTCTACTTTAGTCTCCCTCTGTCCCTTCTATCACACTGACTTCTTAGGTGAAGTTTTTATGACCGTCATTATGACCTTTGTTTTCTAGCATCTTATAAGAAAGGTGTAAAGGACTTTGCTGTTACCATTTAAAGGGATTGTCTAGAAAAACATTATTCTCTCTGCCTTTTTATACTTTTCCATGTCACACACAGTTTCAGAAATACTGTTCTTTTTCTGCAGATGTTGGCATGCTGTATTCTACTCCCTGTCTCTTGTGAATGAGATTTGTCTATGGATATTGTATGCTCATTAGAAATGAAAGCAAAAAATTCACTCTAAAACTGGACTGGCTCAGATAGTTTTGCCTGCCTAAGGAAACCACCCAAACATATATGTGTCCTGTTTCTACCCACAGAGGGAGTCTTGCTCTAGCTTCAATGCTGGGGCAGATCGAGGTTGAAGTCAAGGCTGGGGTTCTAAAACCACTCTTTTCTAGGGTGTTCAGACAAGGTGTAATGATGAACTCGGGACTGTGTTCATAAACACACTGCAAGGGCGAGAAAATGAGATGTCCTTTCAGTGATGGTAGAGACATGGAGACTCCCCAGATAGACAGATCTGATTCACAAATAAGAATGTGAAAATACCCTCAGACATATGACTGTACCATGCTGGACAAAACTGTAAATTATGACATAATTTGAATAAATTCAGATAGCCCAGTCAGATATGTCTTGGATAATGTTGGGGTGAAGGAGCAGTTGGGTAAAGCACTTGTGAGGTGATAGGCACACTGGGTAAAGGGGTTTCATGAATTCCAGACTTACTGACTTAATGTTGCCTTGCTATTAATTAGTTCATATATTTTAAGCATCTTTACATAGAAACTAACCCTATACAGTTTAAGATATGGGTTCCATTGTTGATTCAGGATTTTTCTATGTCTTAGATCAATAAGATATCCCCCTTCTATAGCACCTGAGACTGCTGTAGCTATTTAGGACACTTTTGTGATTGGCAATGCAGCAACATGGTGAGTGTGATTACTACACAGCTATTAACTTGCTTTCTTGTTTTATGAGTTTGGCTATCAATTTAACTATGGTTAGCAATAAGAAAATTTCTTGGCAATAGAAAAAATTGGCAGAGAAATGAGCACATTTCCAATACCTTATATTTCTTACAGATACTTCAAAACTAATCAAAACAAGCAATACAGCCTCTTCTTTATCTTTTAAAAAGTGCCAATCAGGCCTTGTCAGTTTCGTAATATTTTATTTAAATATTGGCAACCATCATTTTGTCTGCATATCCAGTTATTGCTAACAGAGACCCACAGGACTTTCTGTCTCTTTGACGTCATGTTAAATAGTTTTGTCAATGAATGCAGAATGCAAGGGTGTCCAGTGTCATGTTAGAATGATTTGACAGGACTGAGCTGCCCAGCAGGGTTTCTGGGGGTGTGTTTCTGGGTGGCACAAAGAGAAGGGAGCCTACACTCATCGAATGCCTACACGTGCTGTGTCCTTTACTTCTTACATTGGCTTCATGATCTGAATGGTACATTTACAGAGAGTATTTGGAACCAGGAAACGTTACTATGAAAAGAGTGAACTAGCCACAGGTTCTCCTGGGAAGGACTTTATATTATAGACCCAAGTGAGAAATGAGGAAGATAGAATAGACATGCAAAATGGGGGAGATAGGGCAAGCAGTCTCCTCTGCCTTTCTCAGTAGTGAGTTCTCAGACATAGTGTACGCAATCGGCAGACAGCAGTGCAGTCAGAGCTACTTTATTACATGGTATCTCAGAAAAGGTGACAGGCTACTCTGCTGTTCAAGTAGGTAAGGAAATGTCAGAAGAACCACAGACGAAGTTTTAATTTGTGCATTTAATTTGTTTCCCAGGAAATGTACCTTTTGATGGTAGGCACTTTGACTTAAAAAAAAAATCCTAAAATGACTTAACGTTTTTTATTGTTTCTACTCCTTAGTCTCATATTCCAAATCTCATTAGTTAAATTACCAGTGTTTAAATAAAATACTGAAAAAACAAAACAACAAAATAAAACCGAGGCCAATTGTTTAAAATCACAGGAGACTTTTTGTTTACTTGCTTGCTTTGTTTTGTTTTATATGATTGTGTTGTCCAGGTTATATGTTAACTGCTGGGCTCAAGTAATTCTCCTGTCTCATTGTAAGTCACCAGAATTCCAGGCCTATACCACCATGCCTGCTTTCATGCCTAAGTGAACATTTGTGTAGACTTTTGTCTGACAGCTCCACGGATGATCTGTAGCAGTTACTAACTGTGTGCATGCTACAGAGATGACTGTGGGAAGAAGGGATACAGGGACTGTGTGCATGTTACAGAGATGACTGTGGGAAGAAGTGATACAGGGCTGTACTTGCTTATGTGTTGTCCTATTTACATCAACAGGGCATTACCGAGAGTGTACTGTGTTCCAGGAAGACATGTTAAGACTTAAATGTTAGTATACTCAAGCCAGTTTGAAATATCTTAAAACACTGACAGTGACAGGGAAAGAGAGAAATTATAATGACATTTTAGTACTGGAGTCAAGATATAAATGAGGTGAGAAATCTGAAGTCTTCCAGGGAGAACTGGGGCAAGTCTGCATTGAGTCGGTTCCATTCAGGGGCTTTTTATAGGAGTGGTAGGCTTTTGTCTGGGATCACATGGAAGCCAGTAGGCCGTTCATTCTAAGTAGAGGAGTTAGAGCATCCAGGCACTAAGAGAGCAGAGATGCTTGGTACCTAGAAGCTCACTGTGCTTTCCACATGTTAGGTGAGGACTGGAGAGAAGAACAAGCTAAAAGGACAACTGAGATATTGGTAGTGTGTTGATTTCCTCATAGAAGTTTGGAAAATATTTAATTTTAACTTTTTGTTAACTGTGTAATTTTCTTTTGCTAGTTTTTATTTTACTTTAATTTTTTAATATAAGTTCTTGTTATAGAGCCCAGGGTGGCCAAGAGTTTTTGATCTGCTTCTCCTATTAGCTTCTGTCATGCAAGGGGTTCTGGTGTGTACCACTATTGCTGGCCCAGGACATGCATTTTTGTAGTGATTTTCCTGTTTTATTAAGTCTCTATCAGCACATTAAATGAACCAGAGAGCAACGCAACATGAAAGAATCTTGGACGGCTGTATTGGAAAAGCTGCAGGTCAGGATTGGAAAGAATGCTCAGTGGTTAGAGCTACTCTTTCAAGGGATCCAGATTCATTTCCTAGCATTCCCATGGAACGTCACAACCATCTCCAACTCCAGTTACAGGGGATCAAATGCCTCTTCCTGGTCTCTCCATAGGCACCAGGCACTGTGCACATGTGGTGTATAGATATACATGCAGTCAAAAACACCTATGCACACAAAATAAAAGTAAAAACTCTTAAAAACAAACAAAACTGATGGTCAGTTTTTCTTCAGTTATTTTATTTTATTTTATTTTTTTAGTTGCTCTTTGGACTTCCCTAGAGTTTGGCATCAATTCACTTTATAAACAACTTGTAGGTCAGTGAGAGTCTAAATTCTCAGATGTACACACAGTAGATCTTAGCATGGGACTTATGAGTCACAGTTTTTATTGCTCTCTTAAAGAAAATATGAATACACAAGATATACAAATGTATATTATCATGGTCACTTCCTTGTGACTTTGGTGTCTTCCTTTCTGGAGCCACATGTGACTTCCGTGTCTAAGACTTTCCTCTGTGTGTAGGTTTTCATTTTGAAGGGGCAAGATCAGGCTTTGCAATTTCTGTTATTATTTTGTTTTCCTCCAGAGAAACATTTCAGGGTCTCCAAACCTCATTTTAGTGACATCACAGTCCCTCTGACTTGAGATGCTTGGGCAGGTTGCTGCCAGAACACAGAGCAGGATGTGTTTTCCAAGTCAGAAAGTTGTCCACTAAGTCACAGCAGTGGTGAAAATTGTCAGAGAAACAACTAATTAATCTCTGCTCCTTTACAGCTGCTTAATGCAATGCATAACTAAAAGTCCTGTTAAATTAATTAATGATTTCAATTATGAACTTTTCTTCAAAATGTTATGATTTGTATCAGGCTGATAATGCAGTGACCTGAGAGTGTGAAATCTATGTTAGGAAGAGAGTTGCCAGTTAATTGATTCACAAATTATTTAAAGTTTGTTGCACCCAAGGGAGTGCTCTGTTTCATGACAGTCATTTCTTAAAGTGCACAAACTCCTTTTTCACCTGAAGAATGGCTTGAGTGATTAAGATAGATAAAACACCAGCAAGTTGCTGTACTCTAGAATTCGTATGTAGAGAACCAGTCTTTCACCAATTGTAGGGTTGTCTCCTGTGGCAGTTTGTCACATTGCTCTCATTTTAGTAATCTGCAATTGTTTTCTAGCTATCACCCTTTTAACTTTTGGAATCTGCTAAATATTGAATGTATTTCACATTTGAAGACAATGTGAGTGAGTATGCCTCCGCTGGGAGCCCCTAATGGGCAGTAACACAACATGAGTTGTTGTGATAATTGCCAATTGCCTTTTGAAGCATCTGGGTTCCCAGGGTGTCTAAGATGCCAGCCTTGAATTTTGGAGAGGGTGCTGTTTCCCAATGCGGGCAATGCAGATAAGACACCTCGAGACTTTTGAAAAATAGCATACAAGAACAAATTAAAAGCGCCATAAACACTTGCTTCCAGTTTGGTTACTTCACCCATAAGTTAAGTACAAATAAAAGTATACATATGTACAAGCAGGAGGGAAGAATCAATACCATCAATATTTTATAATATATTTATTAAAGTTTTATTATGTTTTTATGCTAGGCTTGGGTGGATAAGAAGGCCTTAGGAGTGAATCCTTCCTGAGAGCACGAGACTGACTCGATCGAGGACAGGATTCTTGAGCAGACATTCAGGGTGACCGGAAGGCCCCCGGACATAAGTGGCAGATTTATAAATAGTAGGTGCAAGACCCATTCTTGTTCCACATACGATTGGGCTTAACAGGTAGTTGAAAAGTCCTGTGACTTTTGGTTGGCTGAACAATATCCTTCACAGTTTTGCTCCACTTTGATAAGCTGTATGAAAAAAAGTATTCTTAATTTCCCGTGGAAAGCAAGTTTTCCTCTGGAGCATATGCCTCCCCATGCTCATGGGTGGACGCAGTTAGAGGCTGGAGCAGGAAGCATGTCGTGACAGACTGTCCACAGCACCCCAGAAAATTGCCCAGAGAGAGGACGAATAGAGAAAGACTGTTACAAACAATAAGTATATCTTTGTTGAACTTGCTTCAGGGCAAAACAGGGCAAAAAAAAAAGAAAGGAAAGAAGAAAGAAAAAAAAAGAAATGGACTTGAAAGGGAAGTAAATTCCTACTAATTTTTCCACTGTAGGAAATGTACTATTTTAGACCCCGACTGACTGCTTCTGTTTTCTAGAATCAGGGAGCCTATAATCTCAGCACCATTAACAAGTGCTGTCATTCAGATACACAGTGTCTGGCTGATTTAAATAAAATGAAATGAAGATAGTTGTTTCTGGTCCCTTGGCTTCACTCATTGCCATAAACATATGCTCCGCGTCCCGCTTCTTCCATCTTATTTATGACTTTAATTTGTTGTGTGGGCTGCGCTAGAAATTAAATTTAATATAATTCTCCAAGGGACCCTGTCATATAATAACATGGTAATTTCTGTGTATCCTTTTGAAAAATGAGGAAATTAATTCTTCCTGACATGTTCTAATTATTCCAGTGTGAACGGCAAATCCGTTTTTCCTAGCCCCTGAAGTGTTATAGGCAAATGGCTGGTGTTCAAAGACGAAGTGCTAACGCTGACCAGCAGTGCGTTTAATTTGAAACATGAGCAGACACCTTTCAACACACCTTTGTAATATTGGAGTACTTTACAGGAATTAATTCACTACTTATTTGGCAGCTTAGCCTTGGGGTTATGTTTTTTTTTTTTTTTTTTTTTTTTAATTCATCAATACTGTAGCCACGGTAGCATAGTGTCTCCCATTCCCTTTAGCGCTGCAGCTCTGCCTGGAACTTACCGTGTTCACTGGGGTAGCTCAGCTGTGTGAATGCAGGATTCCCCAGTCACTGCAGAGATACCAGTTGTATGCCAAATTGTGTTTACACTTTAAGGAGAGGTATAGCAAGGTCTCAAGTGCTGAGCTTAATTATCGTCTGTGGTTAGCAGCTTTGAACTGAAACCACACAGTTAGGAATTATCAGGACAGCCTTGCTGGGGGAAGATATTGTTGTCCTGCTGTATGTTTCAGTTGTGAAAATCCAGAGTTTTATGTGGGAAATGGTACCGTGGGCAGTTTATTCTAAGATTTGTGAATAAGGCAACTCAAGATCTTGACTCTGTCACAAAGGAAGCAGGGATACCTTGGAAAATAAGGGCCAGGAGGCACTTTTGTTGCTACTGACAGAGTGGGACAGTCTTCAGCCAGATCAATTGGAAGTCCTGTGCAGCATTCTGTACAGGACTTTCTTTATCTGTGATCTTCATTGTAAACTGGCTGCTAGGGTCCTTTGTTTTAGTAAGCAGCTGATAAATGCTATCACATACTGGCCATTTATTGTTATCATTAACAAGAAAAATGAATGCACAAGATACTACTTAAAACAGAAGCTGGAAATACAATTAAACTTAAATAAAAGGAGCAGAATTGTGTCTAGAGTGTTGTAATAAAGGCTATCTGTTTTTGTAACTTCATAGAGCATTTCCTCCTAAGTTTTTACTTAGGAGAATTGGAGATGGGAGCATAATTATCCTGAAAAATAGCATTAATATTGTTCATACCTTTTCTGTTGACCATTCAGTTACTAGATACCTAGTTTGATTCTCTCTGCCAGTCTCTGGAGGCTTAAACAGAACTTAAAGAGGTTTGATTTCTTTAAGCTTTCCATTCTGCTCAGTGGATGGAAGCAACGGGCTTCTGCAGGCTGGACTGGAGTGAGCACAGTGGCACCTGTCCCTCTGCACAATGCCAGGGTGGGTCACT
Organism: Hylomyscus alleni; assembly: GCA_019843855.1. Lineage (NCBI taxonomy): Eukaryota > Metazoa > Chordata > Mammalia > Rodentia > Muridae > Hylomyscus > Hylomyscus alleni. The sequence continues at coordinate 3,641 of JADRCC010572227.1, read as the reverse complement.
CTGTGGCTTAGCCTGGGGCTTGGTAGCAGAAGCTTTGAGGATTTGCTGGTGAGTAAGGGGGCAATAGACCTGTCTCTCTCTGCACCAGAGGCTGCAGGCCTGCTAAAACTTTCTCTTCAAGGGCTTCTCCTGCCTTCAGAAAGGGAGGGTCTCTTCCACTCCACTTGGCTCTTCCATTTCTTCTTTTGTTGTCCACTGAAATTGTAGATGGATTAGCACTCAAGGCCTGAAGTAGGTCATGGTCTAAAGGACAGATCCCTTTGAGAGTGTGACATCCCCCTCCTGTGAGCTCTAAGTAAAACCAAGGCTTACTCTTCCTAACAGTCTTCAGAATTGAGGACCCACCATCAGTTATGAACCAGGGCACAGTAAGCTTGGCATTGCGGGAGTTCTGTGTCTGTCTAGCTTGTCTTCTACAACGGAAGACACTAGAAATGCTTTTTGTGTTTCTGTTAGTATACCCAGAAAAATGAGCAAAAGAGACAAATATCCTCTTAATTGCAATGGTTTTTCTTCCATAATGTCACTTATGCTGTTTTGTTCATTTTAATTTCTAAAGTCCTCTTATTATAATTAAAACCTAATGTCTAGAAAAATATGTTGTTTATTTCTCAATATTCTTTAGTCAACTTGAATCATATGTTAAATTTATTTAAAAACAGATAAGCAATAGTCCATTATTTATTCTGCATATGTATGTGTATATAATATATAAATATACACATAAACACACACATATTGAGGCCCATATTTAATTAGTATTTCCTGGATAATCTCATCAGTACCTTCTTTTACAGCAGTATGCTTTTTTTTTTGAGTCAAATCCTTTTTTAAAAGGTGTTTCTGAGTATTTCATTAGTGACTAGAGTTAAGATCATAGTCTTCCCTTTTCTTACACCTGTGTATGTTTTTGTAGTAGTCCCAACAGCTAACATTTATTGAGTATCCCACAATATCAGGCATTGTGGTGATCATTTTATATTTAACATTCTCATGTGAAAACAGAAAAACTTTTGAGGTAGCTGTGTGTATATGTGTGTGCATGTAGAAAACTGGCTACTTCATATTGATTTCTACCTGGTTAGCTTTCTGTTGCTTCAGGAAACACCATGAGCAAAAGCAGCCTGTGGAGGAAAGGGTTAGTTCATCATACAGGGTAGAGGCCCATCATCAAGAGGCAGGATGCCAGAACGAGACATCAACCAGAATAGACACTCAAATCAGGAACCCAGAGGCAGGAACTAAAACAGAGATGCTATGGGGAACGCTGCGTACTGGCTTGGTCTAACTGCTGCTTACTGCATACAGGTTCCTATTCAGCAGCCCTTTTGATAACTCCCAGGACACCTGTCCAGGGTGGTACCATACACAGTAGGCTGGGCTGAGCCCTCTCACATTAGTCTTTAGTTAAAAAAATGTTCCACAGACATGCACACAGGCCGATCTGATGTAGCCAATTCCTTAAATGAGACTTCTTTTTCTTAGGTGATTCTAGTTTGTATTAAGTTGATAAAAAAACAACCAGCACAGTAGCTATTACTAGAGCTTTTGTGGCAGAGTGCTTTTGTGACAGAGTGCTTTTGTGTCCTGAATTTCAACCAATATTTGCTGACTCTCTTCACTATTGTGTTAATGGAAATTATTTTGGTCATGGAGAAATAAGACTAGCTGTCCTAGGATCCTAGCCTGTGAACCTAGTACTTGGAGAGTTTGAATCTTAACTTGAAACTGTTCTCTGAATGCTGTTATAAACTTGTTTTGGGTGCTACGAGGTCAGAAAGTGCTTTTTCTGCTGTGTTGGTTTTAGTCTCATGGAGGTCGGAGTGTGGATATGAGGGAATAATAGATAATTCTGGGTAGAACGTGATTAATTTTATATTTTAGAATAATTTAGGAGAGAATTGCCATGGCTGTTGACCAGATTTTCTGCTTTGTTTACAAATGCTAGCACTTTGTGACTATTTTGGGGACTGAGCACAATGTGGTGATTTCATACTTAGAATCGTAGTTGGACTGTAGGAAGAGGTGTCAGCAATTGATACTGCAGCACAGTTGAATGTACTGAAAACTTCCCATGGAAGAGGCCAGAAGGAGCTACTTACTTCTAGAATATGTTTCTTCATTTAATTCTTCCAACAACCTAGAAATAGATATTATTGGTGGTAATATTACAAGGCAGGTTAAAAACCAACAAATCCCTAACTTGGGAGGAAAGTGAATTTGGGCTCAGAGTCTTAGAGGTTTCAGCCCATGATTGGCTGCTTCTGTTCTCTGGGGCCTGAGTGGAGGCAGCACACCAAAGAGGGAGTGGGCTGAGGGGCAAAGGCCCTTTGCTTAATGCTTTACTGTGATGTGAAAGACAAGAAGGAAGGGGACAAGAAGGGTTTCAGTGTCTCCTCTGAGGGCACACCTGCAGAGATCTAAAACCTCCCACTATGCTCTGCCTCTTAAAGTGTCTGTCACCTCTGAATAATGCCAAGCCTTTAAACATGGGAGCTGGGGGGGGGGCATTTAAGGTCCAAAAATACAGTGCTTGCCAACACTGCACTTTGTGAAAGTGTGGCTGGCGGGAACTAGGTTTGGGAGTTATTTATAAAAGATTGTAGTTAAAACCATCTAATCAGAAGATATCTCTTATGTCCCCCCACACAGACACAGACACACAGACACACAGACACACA